>JARHVA010004961.1:515000-790000 GCA_037957365.1 Torreya grandis | reverse complement strand
AAATTAATGGAACTTGGGTGTATCATGATCAAAAACTTGGATGCCCCCTATGTACTTTTGACATGAGTAGAGATATGGTCCAACATCTATATGTGCATATATCATGTATTTGGGAATGCCTTTATGAAACATGTGTGTATATAGAAATAAATTATATGTTATCTAATAACATAAATGAAAAAAAAAAAAAATCCAATGATATAATAAGATGTGAATGTTTAATACTTTTAGATTTTTGGATTTTTTTGTGTTTTTTAAATATTTGATTTTTTTCAAATATTTAAAGAAGGTAAAGTCTAGCCAATTATCTCATCTATGGGAAGCTAATTTGGAAGTGACTTGAACTATAAATATATTGAATCAAATTGGTGATGTTTCTAAGGATAATATATATGTGTCATAGTTGAAACCAGAGGATTGGTAACACTATGTATCCCTCATAGTAGTATGTGATTGTGGAGTAGAAGTAGTAGATGTATTGGTTTGTAGAACCCATTTTTTAGTTTTCTGAGGTTTATTTGGAGTATTAGTAGGAACATTTTTCTTTTTTTTTAAAGTATTTGAATATTCATAATTTATCCAATGATCTTAATATGAGGATAAGATTATACAAGTAATGAAATATGTATAACCTTTCTTGAATAAGAATTGTCATATGCGTAGATAGAAAAATAAAAAAGTGTATCATTCTTTTTTAGTAAGTTTGTAATAAGTATTTTTGGTTTTAATTTATATGAATTTAGTTTCTTATTTTATGGTGATGTATTTAATCAATAGGTTCCAAGTCCTATCAATATCAATATATTATGTGGTAAGATACCAAGTGGATTATAAAATAGTTCATTGAATTGATCATCTAAAGATTGTTTACCATTTATGTGATCAATGAATTTGGCCTAATTTTAATAAAGCATTATAATTTACTATTTTATATGCATATTTGGAATATTAAATTTATTAAATATCTATTTATTTTTATCTCTTTTGTTATAAATCATGATTAAAATGTTTGAGGTTTCCATTGCTTTTTTTATAGTGTTCCATTTTGTATTTGTGGTTTATTCTTTGAATTGTTCTAATTTTTAAAGTATTGATCTTTTTCATTGACAAAATGTATCTTTGAATTATTTACATCAATGTTTCCATTATATCCTCAGTAATTATGATAAAATTTAGAGATAGGAAAAGTGATGCTTTATGCATGTTTTCCCAATCCTTAACCTTGATAACCAAACTGTTATATATATTATTATCCAAAACCATATTATTTTGAAAGATGAGTATCATTATGGAGAGGTATATTTGTATCCTTTTTTTGGTTGAAACATATCATTTTAAATTATTTTTGTTTATGACTTATCTTGTGTTACCCCTATTTACTGTGATTGTATGTGTGCTTTTAGAGAGATACTCATAATGTGAGTGGGTTACATGATAGTTGTGCCAATAATATAATCACAATGATAAATTATTTTTTGGATTTTTTTCTTTAAGGAAAAAATAATTTGTATGATGACCATGCATTATATGGTATGGATAGTAATATTTTGATCTCATTAAAAGATGTAGAGGTGGTAGTTTAATGAGTTTGTTTCAAATCATTTATTTAATAATATCACTTGAACTCTTAGTATATTTTGTTATAATATTTTACTCATTTTATTATATTTATTATATTGTATATTTTCATATGTAAATGAAATTTTTTTGGGTATTACATTACTAGAGGAAGATGTAAACACTTGGTTAATGCTAGAATATCTTCAATTTTGTAGGTATAGAATATGATTTTTCAATGATGTGATCTTGGAACCAAAATTATTTTATAAGTTTTCTATTGACTTGATCATAAGGATGATTGTATCATTTAAGTATTCACAAGCACAAACCCTAGGTACCTAGAATTCAATATACATAAATACACTATCTACCTTAACCTTGAAGAGTGATAGCATGGACCTAGTTAGAGGGATGGTAGATATCACCCTCATTAGGGTTAGGAGGAAGAGAATCAATATTATTTTAATAATATTGGTAAAGATAAGTTTGATTTTTATGTTTATTATGATCATTCTATCATTTTTTTGTTTTGAAAGTTCTAAAAGTGTAGATAAGGTGACAAGAAATAACTACATTTAGATATTTGAAATAAAAGTTCATAACATATATATCCATATTTAGCATAATTTTATAAAAATAAATCCTATTTTTTAAAATTTCAATACTTTGAAATCATAATTAACAATTCATAAAATAGTAATGCCTATGATCATCCTTTGGATGGGATCATAGGATTATCTTGTCTCTTTAAAATTACCAAAAAAGTCAAAACATTGAAAAATCCAAAAACATTTTTGACACCTACATGTTTTATTGGCTCATTGGTAGAAATATGTTAGTTCCATATTGAGGGATAACATATAAATTACTTCTACATACATATATGTAAGCATACATATATACATAATTCTATGCACTTATGGGTTTTGGGCTTTCTCTCTACTCACATCACCAATATGTTCAAAGCATATATCTTATATGATCTTGATAATTCCAAGTTATATCGTTATATGGTCACATCACATTATCATGATTAGACTCATATATAATTACATATGCCTTATCCATGGTTATATATTTCACATGGTACTTGATATTCTATGCACTTGACCTTTTTCCTAACATATTTGATCCATGAGCTACTATGGAATGTTTATGCAAGTTTATTATGTTTTAATTTATGCACTTCCTTGAGTGTCTTGTCTTGCTTATTTAAAAATTTAAATATGTTATGTTGTATGCATCCCTTGTGACTATCTTTTCATTATTATACATTTTAATATGTCATTTATTATTGTTTGGACATTTTAATATGTCATTCCTTGATTTTTGGACATTTAATTAAGTCATGTCCATTCAATTTTATGGCATTTAAACATGCCCTTGTTTGTTTCATTTTGAGTGATCTCATGTGTGTGCATATTTGATTTTTGACATTTGTTATTATGTATACCCATGATATTTATCATACATATTAGTCCTACATGTGATCACATTGGTTATATGTTCTTCAATCATACATTTATCTAGACATCTTCCTTTTATATGTTATATGGTTACGTTCATAAATTTTAAATCTATCTTGAGACACAGTGCTACAATGGCTAGGAAAAAGGGTTGTATCCCAATGAGGGTAATATAACCTCAAAAACATGGCCTCTATTTATATTATAAGCTACAACTCACTTTCATGAATTAAGAATCACTAATAATCACTAGTCAATTATACGATGGTGAATTTATTCTTGGACCTTGTACAGACTGACCATCACACTAGGGAAGTGAACCATGCTCAAAGTCATTACCTTAATCAAAAAGAGTGGTATTACAAAGGAAAAACTAGTGACTAGGGTGAATTCTTACCCTTTTTAGGTAATGTAGCTATTGGGTACCTTTTTTACCTCACCTCAAAGTGGAAATATCAATGGCAGTAGGCTTGGGATTCATATTCTCCATAATTTACATACTTCTTAGATTCAATGGGGCATATTTTGGAATAATATTCACCACATTCATTAAATATTTGGTACTTTTTGTCACTCAAAATGTCAACCCATGGATGGTCTCCTATGTAGGAGGTTATTTTAATGAGAATGTAATAAGAGAACTTAGTGCAAGTTGTGAAAGCATTCGGTATGAGGCACATAAGTATTTGAACTTGACTGTGTGTGTGGAAAATCTTATGTCTTGTCTTAAAAATGATAACATCCATAGGTTATGGTACCCTTGCATTCCTTGAGATGAACCTTTAAAGAAAATTGACTGCATTCTAATCTAATTACACCTAGTATAGGACAAGTGTGTAGACCTATAAGAGTGTAAATGAAATCTACAAATAATGTTAAACATAAATATTTTGAGGTAAAATGGAGGGAAAAGGTAAGATATTTTATAAAGTGAAATTTGGTTATGTAACAATAGTATAAATATTATCTCACCCACTTACAACACAATAAAACTAAGGGGACTTAATGTAAGACCTTAAATTTATGTATCCACTGCATAAGTGTCTCATATAGAGGCAAGGGAACGCAATGTAGCATTGAGAGGGAAAGCAAATGGTCCACATATAATGCATATACATACCCATATATATAGAGTGTAACCTACAAAGTATTTTGACTATGTAAAGAGGTACAGAGGAAGGATAGTAATGAGAGGGATGAACATCCAAATATAAATATAGATAACCTTAAATGCACATAATAAAAATTAAGGATCTTATAGAAGAGTTTTGTTACACCATAGAAAGGGATTCTCATATAATAAAAATTAGGGATTTTATAGGATAGAGAAATATATTATGTACTAAATTTACCACTTGGGGTGGTAGATATAAACTTGAATTCAAATGTTGGTGTTTGGGGCTTTAGGTCGATTAGGAATACCAACTTGCCAAACAAAAGTCACTAAGAGCCATGTTTTTTAAATTATATTTGACCATTTAAATTTGGAAGTGGTTGGAAGGATGATCATGGATCCATGTGTGTGTATGGTAATGAAAAATGCTTGGGTAGGCCGGGTAGGCATGTGGCCATGCTCTTCCATTTGTTAACCACTTTTTATTTTAACTTCTTCTAATGTGGATTCATTTAATGCCCAACTACCCATAACTACTTACCATACTTCACCGCCACTTTTTAATCCATCTATGTTTACTTGCTAATGCAAAATCTATGCATAATAATTTAAATTATACCATGTCTTCTTATGCACATAGTGAAAAAAATTTCTATGTACCCTTATGAACCATTTATTTACTAGGCAATGCATGTTGAGGACCTTGTTGGGTTTTTTGCAAGTCATGTACTTGTGTGTAGAGAGCCTACATGGAAAGAGATTATGTGCTCTTAATTTAGTATTTATATCATAATTGATATATGAACCTTTGAATTTATTCATTTAATTTTTAGGTCACTTTTCACCTAAACCTATTCATGATTTAATACTTATTTGTATTATACATGAAAAGTGCACACTAAAGGCTACACAGTAGGATAAGCATTGAAGAGTAAAGTTTTAATGACATAGGGAAAACAAGATCTTATGAAGTAAGTCCAAAGAATAATTTCTTATAGAACTATAAGGCTATGATTACCTCAACTCTTATTCCCTGTTGGTGGTATCATGATTTTTCATCTTATGTTTGAGATATTTTACTAACCGGCATAAAGGAAGGTGTATAACCTGTAGATGATAGGATTGTAGATGCTAACTATTGTAATCAAGATCAAGTATTTAACATTTTAGTTCAAGGTAAATTTTGAGAAAAAGAAAATGAAATAGGAATTAATATTTTGGGTGCACTCTTATCATTTAAATCCATGCTATCTACACTTCTCTCTTATTGCTACCTGAGGTTCATGAACTTGTGCACATTATTTATGCATGTGCCTTTAGTTATACACCTTTATATTTATTGTTGCCAAGTGACTTGCACCACATCCATGATGATTGAAAATGGTCAACATTTTAGAGACCTCTATGGGTTGCGTTCCTACTAATTATGGACCCAATTACCTTTGAATAGATTCATTGGGTGTAAATACATAGAAACATCTAACACTTCTCATATCCTTGGGTTACAATCTATTTGAAACCTACTTGGACCATTGCTAAACAATTGAATTAATATTTACCTTTCATAGAGGAAAAATTTAAAAATGTGACAAATGGTTCTTAGAGTAAAGGAAACCTAAACTAAGTAGTAAAGTATGCACAAGTGCTTGGAGGAAATAAAACTACTCTAAACAACATGCATGCATAATGCTTAGGAAAACTAAAATGTTTAATCTACTAATTTACAAAATATGTAAGATTAATGGAGATAGTTATTGATATGAATCCCATTGATTGGGATGAAAAAATATTCTCCATTCGCATTTATGAGTTATAATGCATTGGTTTCATTACAACTAATTATGGTATATGGGTTTCTCCATATAGCATTGAACTTAGTATGTTTCCCAACTTTTAGAAAACTCTATCTACATCCCACTTTAGCACTAAATCCTTCTCTTATAAACTTCTATCAGTAGATTTTATATTGAAAATATTATTTTTCTATGAATTTTGAAGCTCCATAATGTGTATGCCTTACACCTTAATCTCTTCAAGTTCCATTATGTTATGCCCTTAACCATTGGCATGTCTAGGGATATGTGTAGTCAACTTATGGCTTGCAAAACCCATTTTCATATTATTTTTCATTATTATACTTATTAGTTCAGAATATAGGTGGAACATATCCTTATAAGACTATATAGGAGGTTGGGTTAGTTATTCATCACCATATTTGAGTATCCATTCTGATTGAAAGCATTTTGGAGGTTTCCCCCTTGAAGTGGCTTATTTATTATTAATATTTGGTTCTATATTTCCATATCATTGTGATATATTTCTATTATTTTTCTTATGTTATGAATTAATATCATTCCAACTATTATTAAAGCATTCATATGGGTCATAATTAGGTCAAAAACCTTAGATCTTGAAATTTGGCTATATCTAGCAAAAATTTGTGAATTTCTATGCAATTTTTTACTAAAGTTGAGAAATAATTATAGTAAGTTTCCATTAATATTTCATCTAATTTATTTATTTTCACAAAATTTATCTTTATTTTATATTTTTCATAAATTTGCTCCATAGCTCACAAATTTGTTCCATAGCTCACAAATTACAAAAAAAATCAAATTTCTTTACATTTTTGTAAAGCTTGGAAAAAATTAGTTTGGTTTTATTCTTTGATATTTGTAATTTAAGGTAGAAATATTTAAAAATATTCAAGGTTGAATTTGGTTCTATGGGGTAAAATAAGGTTCACAATCAAACCTTCTTATGGCTGGTCCTAACACTCGTGGATGGGGGAAAGGGAGAAATACCCTAAAATTCCTTCAGAGGATGACATGGAGTCTAAAACCTCTAATATTATTTCTTAAATTTAGTCAAACATACATGGCTTGATGTAGAAGGATGTGTAAATCTAAACTCAAATGCCATAAATATAAGGGGAACTTAATGGTGTCAATAATTAATTGCATTAGATCATGACATAACTAGATACTATTTCATCTCATTTTCCTCTCAATCACCCTCCACTTTTTCATTTTCGTCCTCCTCTCAAAACTAACACCACCAATATGAGGGTAAAATTGATCTTACCAAAAGTGGATATATGCAAGTTTGATGGTAAGGATCTACTTACTTGGATCACTCAAATTGAAAATCTATTTGATTTGCACCAAAATCCTAGCTCTTAAAAGGTGGTCATGGCATCTCTGTATCTATAACTTGACCCATTCATTTGGTTTCATTGGTTATGTGCTTAAAAAAATAAGACTGCTGATCTTATTATAGGTTCAATATTCTCTAATGAACTAATGTCTCATTATTGGGATAATGTTTATGAAAACTACTTTAACCAGTTAGCAAAACTATGATAAACATGAATAGTGAAGGATTATATTCATAAATTTCAAAATATATCCTTAAATGTTGAGGACATAACTGAGGTAAATTTGACTGACCTTTTTCTAGGTGGACTAAAAGATAGTATTCAATTACAATTTCATATGTTTAATCCCACAACTATATCTAAAGATATACCAAGGGCATGCTTAGTAGAAGAAAAAGAGATGATCAAACTCTATCCTTTCACTAGTAGTTAGTAATGCACCTTCCCAAATCCATCACTACCTCAACCTACTAAATTAACACTGAAACAAATTGAGGAGAAGTTTGCCAAAGGGTTGTGTTATGGTTATGATAGCAAATGGAGTAAAGGTCATCAATGTGCTAAAAAGAAGTTATTTTAAATTAAAGGGATTGATGAGGATGAATAAGATGAGGAGGAATCTGGTGAGGGTTTTGAAGGACTCAATGATGAAGCTATATATTCTCAACCTAGTATCTCTTGTCATGCCCTTGTAGGTATTTCTACTCCTCAGACTCTTAAGGTCTTAGGTTTCATTAAGAAATAGAAGGTCACAGTGTTGATTGTCTCAAGTAGTACACACAATTTTATCAATAATAATTTGTCTACTAATTTTAATTATTTCATCTATCTAGCCCCATAATTTCAAGTCATGATTGTAGATGGTGGCATAGTTAATTGTGCCAAAAAATGTCATAGTATTAAGTTAGCAATGGGAGACTATTTACTAGATTTTCTTATGTTTGTTATTCTTATAAGTGGGATCGACATTATTTTGGGAGTTTAATGGCTAATCACATTGGGTAATATTGAGATTAATTTCCAATAAATATTAATGTGATTTCATTCTAAAATTAATATAGTAGAACTATGGGATTAAGATCTAAATCTCCATAAGTGGTTAGTTCACATTAGATGACCAAGATGTTGAAAAAGGTGATGAAGAATTTGTGTCATGCTTATTTTCCATTAATTTCAACAACATAAGGAGTCTACCCATCCTAATTTATAACAAATATTGGATGACCATTCAATTATTTTTGACACCATGCCAAAAGGTCTTCTTCCTAATTATACCCATGATTATGCTATTAGAATCATTCCTAGTAGTACTCCACCAAAATAAAACCATACACATATCCTTATGTGTAGAAGAGTGAAATTAAAAAAATGGTACAAGAGTTTTTGGAGGTAGGAACCATTCATCATAACCAAATTGAATATTCTTCTAGTAGTAATCGTGTGAAAGAAGGATGAAACTTGGAGGATGTGCCCAGATTATAGAGAGCTCAACAAGTTTATTATCAAAGATAAGTTTCCTATTATTGTAATTGATGATTTTTTAGATGAATTAAATGGTGATATTTAATTTACCAAATTAGACCTTTGCTTTATGTATAAACAAATTTGGATATACAAGGTGGACATTCCTAAAACAACTTTTCATACTCACAAAGGCCATTTTGAATTTTTAGTCATGCCTTTTGGTCTCACCAATGCCCCATTCACCTTTTAGATTTTGATGAATATGATTTTTAGGCCATTTTTTATAAAATTTGTACTTTTGTTTTTTATGACATTTATAGAAAAAATTAGGAAGACCCCTTACAGCATGTGAAATAGGTACTCTCAATTCTTAAGCAACATTAGTTGTATGCTAAACAATACAAATGTGCTTTTAGAGTTTAGGAAGTGGAATATGTGGGTCATATTTTATCACATGAGGGAGTAAATGTTAATCTTAAAAAAATCCAAGCCATCATGGAGTGGTAGATTCCTAAGACACTTAAGAAACTAAGGGGATTTATGGGGCTAACTAGTTACCATTGTAAGTTTGTCAAACACTATAATAGTATTGTTGCACTTATCACTTCCTTGTTGAAGAAAGAATCATTTTAGTGGACTGATATAGCAACTAAGACATTTGAATAATTTAAAATATCTCTATGCACCACCCTAGTATTGGCTACTCTAGATTTTTCTTTAAAAAATGTGGTTGAATGTGATGCATTTGGATATGGTATGGGTGTAATACTCATGCAAGAGGGTAGGCCCATTACATTTGAAATTCAAAAATTGAAGGGTAAAAATTAGCTCACACCCATCTATGAGAAAGAGATGATGGCTATTCTACATGTAGTCAAACAATGGAGACCTTATCTATTGGGTCATCACTTTCAAGTAAAGACTGATCATGATAGCCTTAAATATTTTTTACAATAATGGGTGTCCTCTAAATAACAAAAAAAATGGGTGACAAAAATTTTAGGATTTGATATTAAAATAGTTGAAAATAAAAGAAAGAAAATGTGGTGGCTGATGCACTATCCAAGCATGATGAACTAGTTGAGGCATTATTATGTGTCATGACTATTTGGTAGGTAGATTAGCTCAAGGAAGCAAGGTCAGAATGCAAGAATGATAGTACTACCCATGAATTGTTTTAGAATATAAAACATGGTTCAAATGGAATTGAAAAGTTTACATGGAATTGGAATGCATTATGGTACAAAGATAAATTATATATGTGTTAGAATTCTCTTCTCAAAAAGAAAATCCTTCAAGAACTTCATGCATCTCCACTTGGGGATCACTCAAGTTTTTTGAAAACCTATCATAGAGTCAAGAAGTATTTTTTTTGGAAATGAATCAATGGGGATGAATATAAATATGTGTCCAAATCTATGGTTTTTCATCAAAATAAAGGTGAACCCATTAAAACCCCAGGTCTTTTATAGCCCTTATCCATCCCTAGTCAATGATGGGAAGAGGTATCTATGGATTTCACTACTAGGTTACCACGACCTGAAGGTAGAGATGTTATCATGATTATTGTGGATAGACTCACAAAGTATGCTCATTTTTGTTCTTTATCTCAACCATTGGTGGACAGTACATTATATTCATCCTTTCTCATTATAGTTCATAAATTTCATGGTACTTCTAAGATTATTATTAATGATCAAGATCCCATATTCACTAGTAATTTTTGGATAAAATTGTTTTCATGTTTGGGAACCTAATTGGCTCATATATAATCTTATCATCCTAAATTTGATGGAAAAATTGAGGTAGTCAATAAGTGTCTATAAGGGTGCCTTAATTGATTTGTGTTAGATAAACAACATAAATGGGTTCTGTGGTTACCCTTGGTCGAATGGTGGTATAATACTTCAGTGCATAGTTCATAAAAATTGTATCCTTTTATAGAATTGTATGGATACCATCCTCCACCCCTCACTTCACCCTTGAAGGCCCACCCAAAGGTCCTTGTAGTGGAGAAACACCTTCAACATCAATAGGAAGTCCTTGCTAGTTTGCTTAAAAATATAGCTTTGGCCTAGAATCACATGAAGAAATAGGTAGATCAATATAAGAGTGAGAGGAATTTTGAAATTTGGTGATTGGGTCTTTGTTCAATTTCATCCATATAAGATTATTTCCTTAAATAAACATAAGAAGGATAATAAGTTATCCCCAAGTTTTATGGCCCTTATTAGATCTTGCACAAAATTGGTAGTGTCGCCTACAAGATGGAATTTCCTCCATCCACTCATATTCATCTATTATTTCATGTATCTTTACTTAAAAATTTCATTGGATAGATTTTTACAACTCAAACCAAGTTACCAAAATTAGATGAGGAAGGGAGGGGTATTCTTGATCTTAAAGTAGTCATTTAAATGCACACTAAGTAGCTACAGTCTAGACTAATTATAGAGTATCTAATAAAATGAATGACTTTTCATTATAAAGATGCTACCTAGGAGGATGAATCATTCATGAAACAACATTCAATACCACTTCAATGTTGAGGATAATTTTTTTTTGAAGGGGAGGGCATGTTACCCCTTAACCATTGGCATGTCTATGGATATGTGTAGTTGACTTGTATCTTGCATAACCCTTTTGTATATTATTTTTACATTTATCTATGCATTATTATGATTAGTAGGTCAGCCTATGAGTGGAACATGGATTTTTTATATTATCTATATGAGGTAGGATAAGTTATTCATCATCATATTTGAGTATTCATTCTTATTCCAAGAATTTGGGGGGTTGCCCCCTCAAAGTAGACTACCTATTATTTATATTTTATGCTATATTTATATATCATTTTGATATATTTCTATTATTATAATTATTTTTTTAGGTAATATCATTCCACATCAGTTCAACCAATCTTACTATGAGGGGGTTACTCTCAAACAATTCTAGATGATGGGCTAGTTATAATGAAAGTAACTCAATAGATGAAAGTATTATTGTTTCCCTCCCATTTACCAACATGAAATTTTAATTCCCCATAACCTTTTTAGGAATTATTTTATATTCTTAGAGATATACCTTGAGCTTAGTGTGTTATGATCATTGATTGAATTCTATGGTTTGTTTCATGATGTAATTCAAGTTTTTGCTCGTTGATTCAGCTAGGACATTACCTTAAGGGTAGTAATTAAAGGAGGTGCTCAAATAAATGTTCTTCTTGATTTCCAAACTAATAATTTATTTTGAAAGTAAATGCATTATGTTGATGGAAATGATAGTGGATGGAATAACAAATCCTATTATAATGCTCTCATAAAAGTCTAGAATTGATGCCTCCTTACATACTGTGAGAGTTACTACCTACATCCACCTTATGAATAAATTTGTGGATATGACGATTAATTTATTTCCTATGATTTATTGTGGATTTATCGTTATAATTAATGTTATGCCCCACTACATAAATATTTGATCAGTTTATATTCAGCACAGGCGTAGGGCTACCAATTTTTTTTGCCTACAAATAAGGCAAACTTATTTCAACTTCACACCCATGCATTCACATCCTTAAATATATTTGGCCAAGAATATACAGCTCAAATGGTTTTAATAGTAGTGGTATTAGGTGAATAATTGCTTCCTAATGGTCCATCATAGAACTCCTTAAGAATCTTGTTCACCTAATCATACTCTACACACCTTAAGATAACTTCATTGATGTCTCCTCTGAAAACCACACCATCAACAAGAAAATAAGGAATATATTATAACCTAAAATATATAAATTGGGATTTATTTAATCTATGAGGGTATGTGCCACTCTAAAGGAAGGTCCTCATGTTCCTAATCTAACTTTCTAGGGTGTCTTGATCTTCTAGTTGATATTTATGCATCACATATATTGTGAAGTCTTCATTTTTTAAATCTTCTATTAGTTTTCCACACATATCTTTTCCTCACAATATCTTGGTGACTTGGATATATATTTCATACTCTATTGCCTTTGCCATCTATCCTATTATGTTCTCATTAATGTCCCTATTAAGCAAAAACTCTTCTACACTTGTGTGTGCAATCATGAATTAGATCTTATTGTTAGAGAGAATGTGTCTAAAATTATTAAGTTACCTTATGATTTCAAGAGCATGTTTCTCCATAAATGGTAGTGAATCTCATAATATTTTATCACCTAGCTAAAGAAAGCAATAATATGCTTCATATGATCATTATTATTCTATGTAACAATGGCTAAGATGTGTTTAACTCTGCCAAATGCATAAAGTATGAAATATTTATTGTAATTTGGGTTGATAAAAGTGGGATATTGTGTGATATCACACTTGATGGCCTCAAAACAACTTTTAGCTTCCTGGGTCTAGTTAAATGTAGTGAATTTATTGATCATTAATGTGAGGGGCTTGGTTAGAGTAGTGAAGCTTGGAATGAACCTATTGACACAATTTATTATTCCTAAGAAGCTCTAAAGATTATTTTTGTGACTTGGGAGAGAGGGACAAGATGGCCTTAAATCATTATAGATCAATTGTGAGTTTATCTTTAAAGATGATGTGCCCAATAAAATTACCTTCATGGACATCAAACACACACTTATTTAGGTTTAGTGAGATCCCAAACTCTTGGGATGTTTTTAATACTTACTCTATATGACCCAAGTGATCTTCTACATGCTTGGAAAAAAAATATATCATCAAGGTAGACCAAGCTGATTTTGTTGACAAGTCCCTTGAATTCAATATCCATTCCTCTTTATAAGGTTAATCCTATGTTTTTCAATCCTAAAGACATCATATGATATTGAAAATTTCCCCACTTAGTAGTGAATGTAGTCTTAAAGTGACCACACTCCAAGACAAGTATTTGGTTATATCCTAAATAACCATCTAGTAGTGAGAATATCTCCTTTCTTATGACCATTTTAAGGATTTGATAAATTGGTGGGATCAAGTAATGATCATTGAGGGATTCATTTTTCAAATCCTTCAAGTCTACACACATTCTAACTTATCCACTCTACTTATAAATTAAGACCAAGTTGGTCACCCATGAAGAGTGATTGATTAAAAATATTATAGTAACTTTGATGAGTTTTGAGAGCTTCTTCCTCACTAAAGGATCAAGTTTATGATTGATTAACCTTTACTTCTACATAACTATCTTTATGTTTGGGTTGATCTCAATGGTATTTTGAGATAAACCTATATCAAATCCCCTAATGTCTTTATATCTCCATTTGAAGATATCATCATACCTCATACTAAGCTCAATGAGTCATTTGACTTTAGATGGGGAGCATATTTTACTTTCCTTCAAGACCTTACCGTCAAATATGATAACCTATGCAAATATCTCTTTTTTGATTATCATGTTTCCCTTTTCACCTTTGAACTAGTCATAAAAGTTAAATATGCTCTACATCTTGATAAATCCCTTAGGTAGCTTGTTTCCCTTCAGTTGAATGATCTACTCCTAATATTTGGTTTGAATTAGCACATGGTTTATGGCACTAAATTCCACTTCAACCTATAAAAATTTAATTTATTCGTCGATCTAGAACACTATAATTATTTATATTATTTGAGACCACTAAACTAAACGTGAGATTTAAAATAAATTTAGACTCTTTCCTTACATAGTATATAATGTCATACTACACACCTATGGTTTCATATCTATCAGCATCATTGTTTTGTGCCCTTAGTATGGAAAAATTATTGAAAGCATCAAATCCTTAGATCATATCCCATATTCTATGCTTGTAAGATTTTAATAAGTTGTTATTAGACATATTTTATGCCCAAAACTAGTTCATAACCATTTTGATTTTTTTAAATGGTTGTATTGATTTTATCCCCTTCTATACTAATTAGAGACCCTAAATCAGTGCCTCATACTTAACAATATTATTTGTACATCCAAATTACAACCTAGATGCATGGAAATTTGTATTCCAAGGGAAGACTAAGACAAACATAGATCTATTTATATTTTTACTATATGAACTATATAAATACAACTACCATATGCATTAAGGATCCTCTTGTTTCTTCATGAGATCTGGCAATATAGGGTTCTCTTCAAGAATGCAGAGGTCCCTAGTATTGTATAATTATTATATGGGTCATAATAATAATTATTTGATTCCCATTCATTAATCAAGTCATCTAAGACCTCTTAAAGGGATGTGATAACCTCATGGAGTACTAAGTTATCCTCTTAATCAAACATTGCATAGTCTATTTCAACTAAGATGGGAGAGTACAACTCTACATCACTTATAAAGATAGGTTCAACCTTGATCATTACCTCATCCCTATATATGATTTGGAATGTTATGTGTGACCAATATAATGATAGGTATCCACCCATCCTAGTTGTGAAGTCACAAGAAATGTATGTAGAAAAATAGGGGAAGATCAATGGCTACGATGTTCTATATAATGGAAATTCTTAGACATGCATGTAAAGTGAGGTTAAAATAGTTAATTAACCCCATAAGATTAATTTTAATTTCATATAATTTTATGACACTTTTATAAATAAGATATTATGTTATACCCAATATGTATGTTATCTTCTTTTGTATCACTGAGCTACTCACACCTAGTTTATCATGTAATTATGTAATAGATGCTTGCCAATGATTAGAGATATGTATAATAGAGGTGGATTAATAATTTTATGTGCTTCATCCTATTTTTTTTGAAATAATCTTATAGAGATAATAATCATAGACTATGATGGCTCATGCACTTAGAATTTATTTATAGCATCCTGTAGTAAATTCCTTTAATACAAAATAACAAGATTATTCCACACTATTAAATTTAGGCTTGTCTTCTTAATTTGATCAACTATGTTAAATGGGATATAGGGTCACATTATCTTTGATTTTTTAATACAATCATCTTATTTCAATTGTGTAATAGTATAAGGCTCTCTCTCTCTCTCTCTCTCTCTCTCTCTCTCTCTCTCTCTCTCTCTCTCTCTCTCTCTCTCTCTCTCTCTCTCTCTCTCTCTCTCTCTCTCTCTCTCTCTCTCTCTCTCTCTCTCTCTCTCTCTCTCTCTCTCTCTCTCTCTCTCTCTCTCTCTCTCTCTCTCTCTCTCTCTCTCTCTCTAACCTACTTGTGTATTTATGCACTGGACCTAGGGTGAAAATTTTGAATACACTAAAGAAGATGGTTCCTCCATCATGTAATTATTTTTAAGAATTGTGTTATAATTAAATGGGTTTCTTCCCACATATTAAATTTCATTTTGATTTACATAAGTGAATACACCCTCCTCCCTATTTACAATATTGGATTCATTTTGATCATATGATTGTGCTAAGGGTTCTTCCCTTTACAAAATAATGATATTTAGTTTCACCTAAGACTATGACACGTTATATACTATGAGTGCTTTATTAAAGTTTATATTTACATAGCTAGCTTGATTATGTGGTTTATTACATGTAATGCACCATTCATATTCATATGTCATGTTGTTATGCATAGGAATGAGGGATCTTGAAGTGTTGATAGTATTGGAATTTTTCACATAGGGCAGTCTATTATATGGAATTTATTTTTGAATCTACATGTCACCTTGATATGGAGGCCTATTTGATTGATATGACTACTTAAAATTTTGATAAGGCCTAAAATGTTGTGTTTTATTCCTTTTGAGCACCACTAAATCATTTTAAAAGATTTTCAATAATTATTTGACTTTTTATAACTCACTCAAATGTTCAACTAATGGATTAGGAGAACTATTTTAAATAGGGATGGGTATTAGGGTTAAAATAAAATTCAATGCAAGTTAACTTGTGGATGGTAGATTAGGAAACAAGGAGATAGGGGGTCTAGGTATAATCTTTCAATCTTGAATCCAATAATTATTTATGCACACAAAAACCTCATGTGCATTGAGAAGTACAATTCACCCCATGGATTGGGACATTATAGCTACATCACTATTGAGAACCTTCAAATAATACATGAATGCAATATTTGGAAATGGATTACACAAAGGTGGTATTCTATCCAAGACCCTTTAGAATATAAAATTGAATTCAACCATTATCTCATGTAGGGATCTCTTAATGGTGGTGAGTTTCTTTGTCAAAGATAAGGGGTCATTTATGTCTTCAAACTACTTTAATAGTTTCTCTCCTAGCTCATCCTGGTTATGAATAGATTTTAGCCACAAAACTAAGTACTATTGGAGAGCTTTCCCTTTCAAGGAAGAGGAATTTAGCCTAGATACTACATTATCTTTCATGATTTGGTGAACTAAGAATATATTCACAACATCTTAAATATGATCTATAGGGGAGGTTACATTCTCACCAATAAAATAGAATAAAAATTTAAGGGTTGACAATGGAATGTTTTCATACTAGGATATAAACAAAGGGATACCCCCATTAAAGGGCAAAAATAGATAGTTCTTCTACACATTCATGAAGGGAATATGGAATAAAAATCTTATAGGTTATGGAGATATACCAAAAGGAGTGATAGATTAAGCTCTTAAGGAAGCTTCGATTGAATCACTAGTTCCCCTAATTGTATACAAAGATACTCTAACTCTTCTTCTATATGGTGTAATTAGCTCAATGAAAGGGAAATTGGTACCTCTTGAAGATGACATTGTCTATATTAGAAGATAGATGAAAGAATATTTTTTTGCAAACCAAAAATGTTTGGAGTTGCCAAGTTCTCTATAGAGTGACCTCAACATTATTGACTAAGAAAAACACCAAGATCTTAGATGAATCTTTATTTGGTCCCACCAAGTGTGGAAAAAACTATTGTCATTCAAAATGTGCACCTATTGATGATCTCATATGTATGAGGATTTACTTATGGGAATAAAACATGAGCAATTGGTGTAAGGCATGAAAGAGTTCAGTGTGTGGCGTAGAAGTATTTGAGCTCACCTATGTGCTTAGAACATATAATGTCTTATCATAATGATGAGAATTTCCCCAAGGTGTCGGAACTTTACACTCCCTATAATGAACCTCTAGAGAAGGTTGACTTCCTTTTAGTCTAAATTCACCTAGTTTAGGACTAGTAAGTAAACCTATAAGAGTGGAAATGAAATCTATGGCTAATGTTAAACATAAATATTTTGATAGAAAAGGGAATGAGAAGGTAAGAGATTTGTTGAAATGGAAATGTGGTAATGCACCAATATTAGAGTGAGTTTCTCACCCACTTGTGACATAATAAAACTAAGGGGACTGAATGCATGACATTGAAATCAAGTATCTAATGCATAAGTGTTTTGCACATAGGTGACATAATACAATGTAGTGTTGAAAATGATAAATGGTCCATATAAAATGCCTATGAAGACCCATATATACATAGAGTGTGTGACCTTGAGAGAATTTTTATTCTATTTAGAGGTGTGGAGGGAGCATAATAGTGAGAGGGATGAACATCTATAGACAAAGATTGAAAATAGTAAATGCACATAAAATATAGAGTATGAAAGAAAAATAGTCTAATTCTCATTAATTTCAAGTATTAATACAATATTACAAACTCAAATGGGTAGATATTTGTTACACCAAGGAGAGGACTCCTCATACAATAAAAATCAAGTATTTTATAAGGTTGATTAAGCTCTTATGTAATAAATTCACCACTTGGGGTTGTAGGTAGAAAATTGAATTTAGAGATTGGCTCTAAAGGTTGTAGGTGAATTAGGAAGACCAAATATCCATGAAAAAGTCACTAAGATCCATGTTTATTAAATTCTATCTGACCATTGAAATTTGGAAATGGCTGACAAGATTCTCAAGGATCCACAAGTGTGTTTAGGAATAATGAATGCTTGGAAGTTAAGGGAGGAATGTGGCCATGATCTACCATATAACAACCACTTTTGATTTTAATTTCCCAACTACCTATAACCACTTCTCATACTTGACCACCGCTTGTCAATCCATCTAGGTTTATTTATTGATGTAAAATCTATGCAAACTCATTTAAATTATGACATTTCATCTTGTATGCATAGTGTAAATATACATCATGTGCCCTTAGGAACCATCTATGGACTAGGTTGTGTGCACTTGGGTCCTTGTTAGGTTCTCTATAGTTCCCACACTGGCAATGGAGATCCTATGTGGAAAGAGGGTATTTGCCCTTCTTTTAGTCTCTATATATTGATTGATATCCACACACTTAAATTCATTTATTTAAGTGTGCACTCAATTTTCACCTCAACTTGTGCATGTTTTAATACTTGGTTTCATTTTGCATGAAAAGTGCACACTAAAGGTTGAATAGTAGGATGAGCATTGAAGAGTAATGTTGTAACAATGTAGGGAAACTAAGATCTTATGAACGAGGTATAGATAATAATTTCTAGTAGAAGGATAAGGCTATGATTCCCTCTACACTTAATCGTTGTTGGTTGTCTCAATAGTCTACATCTTATGTTTAGGATATTTTAAAGATCTATATAGAGGAATGTGTACATCCTATAGATGATGAGATAACATATGATAACTAATAAGATCAATCTTAGGTGTTTAACATTTTGGAATTGGGGAATTCTTTATAAAAATAACATGTAAGAGGAGTGAAAATTTTGAGTGTGCTCTTACAATTTAAATATTCACTTTGTACACTTCCCTCTTATTGATGCCTAAAGATCAGGAACCTTATGCCCATGGATTGCATGTGTGCCTTTAGTTATATGCCTTTTTCTTTATTTATATCACATGAATTGAACCACCTACATGGTGATTAAAAATGGTCAACATCACTTATGTCAGTTTATAGATTTAATGAGGGAAATTCATATGTACATGGATTCCACACATTCATAGTTTCAATATTAAAGTGGGGGTATGTTTTAGAATCATGTTATCCACAATCATTTAGTGTTTATTACTTATATTAGTTTTTATATTACTCCATATAGATAGGGGGCATGATTTGGAAGCATGTCCTCCACACTCACATAGTTATCTAAATTGGCAAAAGAAAATAGTTATATGATTCATATTCACAATTGTGGTATAATTATATGCATTGGTACCATTGTTATACATAATTTAGGAATGATACATATATATGGTTCATATGTTATGTAAAATGTTCCTAATATTTCAAAATCTAAACCATTTTCATATTCTAAAATGATTGTGTGTAATGATACCCCATGAACTTTTACAAAATTTATAAAACCAATGTACTATTTAATTGGTTTACTTGTTGGTATGTTTGAGGTGATCATATCATTCAACATTACCAAGTTTTTAGGTTGTATCTAATTGTATGAGCAACCTCACCAGGTTATAAGTACCATTGAGTTTCATGATTGAACTAATCTCAACTATCAGGTGGAAACTCACTTTTGCTCCAAAGTTGGGTTCATGTTCCTTCTAATCCCTCTCTCTCTCTCTATCTCCTTGGATATATGCAATTTAAATTTTTATCTATAGTTATCCTAATCTTAGTTTCAAATCCTTATAATGATACATAATTTTCAAAATAACTTGATAATAGGTAAGTTGGCTACATCGAGACACATGTGTACTCCTAAATCTTGCTCTTTCAATTTCAATTAATTTTAACCTAAATTATAAGAATTAATGTTTCACTGTAACTTGATCTTGGTTATATGCCAATTACTAGCAAAGGACTCAAACTCAACTCAAGGAAAGATAAGGTGTGCATATAAACCTAAGTACTTAATCATTTCTTTTAAACTAAAAATTTCAATACTAGATTAAATGGGGGAAAATGTAGATGATATTTTATGATTATGTAACACCTCAGTCTTGTACACTTGTAAAAATTAGAATTCTTTTTCCTCTTCATTATACACATGCCTTAATTTCACAAGCCTTGCATCTACTTTATATTGTGCTCCTTTACCTATCTCTTAAATATGAATAGTCTTATATTTATGACACATACATCTTATCTTTAAAATAATGCTTAAAATGTACTTATCTTACACCTATACAAGTGTTGATCCTATACTTATTTTGTTACTCCCTAGACACTAATGTCTTGGATAGACAGTAGTGTCAATGTTGTTGTCCTACCCCAATGCAAGTGTCTAGTGCCCTAAAGTCATTTAATTTATGAATGAAATGTATTATAGTGGTTAGCTTAAGTCTTTTTATTCAATTTATCTCTTGATAATATTTGTATAAATATAATATCAACCCTCATTCATTCCTTACTTATAAATCATTCCAAAGAGACTAAGGAACTTATCAAAATCACTCTATCAAGCACTCTATTGATTAAAGCTATCTTATTTCCACAATAATCATAGGTACATCACATATATAGGTATAAAATAATAAATTAGTGGTCATAAGGTCTTATTTTCCAAGTTACAAGATAGGTCATTATTATACTTGATTTGCACATAATGCATGATTCACACACAAGCCAACATGTAGGGGAGAACTACATTAGTCTGAGGACTTATTCTAGAGTATTGGCTATGTAGACACCATCTTTTACTAATGGGGTCATTGGGGTCATCTCAACACTAGGTGACCACTAGCCCATTTTTACCCAAGGTCATATTGAAGATGTAAAGCTAGGGTTTTCCCATTTCATGAGTGACAATCCATGACCTAGATATAAATTCACTAGAGAAAAGGTGAAGAAAAATATAGAAGCATCTAAGTTGTCATATCATATTTCAGTAGATATTCCATATCAAAAACTAGCATTTAACTCAGGTAGTAGCATCAACACAACCATCCAAGGTTAATGTAACTATCTAGAGAGCTCGAAAAACTAGATCTAGAATTTGATGTTTGTTCTAGAATTGTCTTCTTTCTTTCTTTTAGCCTATTCTAGATCTAGATATACATTATCATTAGATCAAAATAAGTACCTTGTTTTATATCATTTATATCTCTATCATACTTATACTTTTCATTAATAGTTTATCTTAGTTTAATAAATTCAACATATGGTATATCTGAGTTTAGCATTTAATTATCCTATTATATATCTAATATTCATCTGTCTACCCTATCATTTATATATTCTTAACCCTATTAATACAATAGGATATACATCTAAGTTAGGGTTAAATAGAAACTTGTGTGTCCTACATAGCACTCAGATATCATTAAATGCATGTGCATAGGTAAATAATATTCCATCCACCAAACATGTTATAAATAGAATATGTAAAAATGTAAATTAGCAATCATTTTATGCTCAATTCTTGATTTTTGGATTTTTTGAACATTTGAATGTTTTTTGCATTTTATTTAATATTTTATTTTTTTGTATTATTTAAATATTTTAAACTTGCAAACACTAGCCAATGATGCACTCAAGGGGATGACCATGGGAGGTGCCTATATTAGGTGGTGAATGGATACTATATTGTGTATGGGAGGTATCAAATAGGCATGGGTCAAAATTTGATATGGAATCACATGGTGTATAATGTCTATCATGCCCAATGTTTGTGGAACCAATGGTATGATGAATGTCTCTAGAATTTTGAGGACTATATGGTATGTTTTGTGTAATAGAAGGGTGTATCACTACTTATAATAAATATGGAATACACTACAATATCTATGGTGTTAATGTATTATGTGTTGTATAATATGGTGTACTCTATGGTTTATGAGTAACTATCTAACATTTATTATGTGAAATAAGTAGTTGTCTAGATGGTTCTCATATATGTGTAACAATAAAATCTACATAATGGTCCTAGATAAGTGTGTCAACCATTTTTAAATAATGATCTTAAATATGTGTATCACGTATCCCTAAATAATTATATTGAATATGTCTATCAACCAATCATGGTGTTGGTAGGGGTTAAGGTGGATATATCACTACTTAAAGGAGATACTCATACCTACTCTTGGAATTATAGCCACTCTATTAAAATATATGAAATTAATGTATTATGGATGGAAGTACATGAGTCTCTACATATATGGGCATCCTAACAACATGTTGAGGACCCCATTACTCTATAGTATGAGGAATGACATGGATAATATGGATGATCCTACCTAAAGAGGTAATATTATGTGTCCTAATGTACTATGTCTCTATCCATAGAATCCTTTAATTGATTTTTTTGTTTCTTCCAAATAGTGTCATACATATCTAAGAGATGGTGGAAGTGCCATGATTTAAAACATTATCACTTGAAATTTTTTCAATAATAACACTAGAGATAGGTTATTCCTCAATATAAAAGTGTATGAATTATGCATTAAAATATAAATCATCATCAACTATATTTTTATCATCAATTATAATCATAGATTATTGAGGTGAAGTATCATTAATTGTAATAGTGATAGTATCTAGTGGATGATCAAATGTAATTAGTGTAATATATGTGTTATATGCATGATGTACCTATGGATTGTGTTTGGTTTATATTGACTCATGTTTAAGGAAGGGATTGGTAAATATATTTTTAAATGATTTCAATTATGTTGTGTTCAATACTCTTTTTTTGGGGTGCTAAAACTGATATTTATTTCATCAATGAAATCTTGTTTTTTTTTTCTTAGTTTAAAAATTTTGATCATTGAATTCCCCAACTCATAATATACATTCATTTCATAGTTCATTGGTCTAGGTATACTTTGATTTATCTCTTTTTGAGGGAGTGATTTATAATTACATGACGAGGTGATAATAATCATGAAAAATGCCTCTTTGGTGGAGTGTTTTAACTATAAAATCTAGATTAAGGAATATAGGGTTAGAGGGGAAAGAGATATCTTAGGGCACAAGGATGGTAATATATCTCTATATCATGACACTTAATTTATAAACTTAGATAAATCATATTCTAAATTTAAATATGAGATATGATATAAATAATAAGTACCACCAATGATTGATATTTAAATAGTGGAAAAAGAATGGTAATTAGTTGGATTACTGTGTGCATTATAATATAATGTAAAACATGTTGGAAATAGACTAGATATGGATTTTATATTAGTCATCAGATTCTAAAAATTTAAAATTTGTGACCTCAAACACTTGTGTCAACCTTAGACAATTACGTCAATGCTTTTATATAACCCAGACATAGGTGTCTAATATGGAATACCTGTTATATCTAAATGTAACCACCTATGATTTTTTTCATTATACATAATATTCACTTTAATGCATTCACATTTGGATCATAGATAGTCAATCTTTGTCAAATAGCAAAAATCTAGTTATTCATCTTCATAGTGATTGGGAAAAATAGGTTAGTGGATTCATAGTGTATACAAATAATATTTTCAAACCTTATCAATTATTGATGTTTTGTCTCTTGTAGGAACCCATTGAGTCTCAATCTCTTTGAGTGCATGCCTTAAATGTTACACCAAGAAAGGGTTGCATAGACCATTGGTGCTTCATTAGATTTTTTTCCACTATACCACCACTTTAAATCAACATAAACCTTCTATACATTTACTTAAGATTTGAAACCTCCCTTATTCACTCCTCCAATTAGTTCACCACCTTAATCAACATGTTATTAAGCCAAAAAACATTTTTAATTTTACCTAACAATGTCATCCTGGGTTGACCCTATACTCAAATTAATATTATCACATTATGGGTCTAAGTTAGCCCCAGTTGACCTAGACCAATACCTGACTTGATTTTATTAATTAAATATATAGGGCCTAATTCGGATGACACTATCAGCTAAACTTTTGGAAAGGTTTATGGTTAGATTGAGATATATATAAACATTTTTTTTAACATTTTTTATTAAGAGAAAGAGTTAATTATTCACTTGTGCTTATTTACAATATGTTATTCCACAATTCTTCTCGAAGATTTATTTTTTAAGGTTTATACTTAAATAAAAATCTAGTCTTGTGTAAAAGTCTTGGATTATTTGGATTATCTTAGAGATCCTTACAAACCACAATAACCTCTTAGGAAGAACCTTTGGCCAAGGGAGAGATTAAGTCTCGATGGGTTCATCTTCAAGTTAAGTATCTATAACTTTACTCCTCTATTTTAGTAGATATAAATAACATAAGTAATGGATTTTTAATATATTTTTATCTCCATGAATTAGGTTTATATATATACATAGCTTCAATAGAATTATTCTATGCATGTTTACCTTCATGTTTTTTACCCCCATTTTCTACCACAAGCTTTGGTGAGCACTAGGTTAGATGTTACTTTACTTTGTATTTAGTTTTTGAATATATAGAAAACATAGGACTTAACTAGGGTTATTTTATGGTGTTTCTTGAATAGAGGATTTGTAACCCTCTCTAGTGACATTATTATTGTAAGGGACCCATTAGATAGGTCTAGTAGATCTACCTTGGTCATGACCCCAATTGTCTAAATGTATCGACAAATGTAAGTGTAAGTGTGATTTATCTTCTCTAAGCTAGGATTAATTTGTAGGTCATCTATATTTTCCATTGTACACATTCTAGGGAACCCAACATTAATATAACCCTTGTAGGTTTTATTTCATATATTCATTTTATTATGATATTATTTTTTATTTGTATAGTACTATATCAAACTTGTCAATATAGTCTAACATTATGTGCATAGGTTTAACACAGTCATTATAAATTAACTATGTTTTCTCTATGTAGATACTCTTCATATACAGGTGACTGGATCAATCAACTCGACACATTTATTTTATTAATAATAGGATTGTATACTTCATTGACCTAGTCAAACCTCTTTATAGTTCTCTCTTTCATCACACAGGTTTTGAAAACTTTGTTAACCTAGTCAACTCTATTCATAGAATATAAAAATCAGCATTTGAGCAACACAACATAAAATTTACAAACTAAGCATATTAAAAATTAACAAGGTTTATTATTACCTTATTTGTCATTTTTATTTATCATTTATAGTCATATTTTTCATATTTTATAGTCTATAACTCTATAACCCTATAGTGAATTGGGTCAACTAGTTCAACACATTTATGTATCTTATCTTCTCTCTCAAAGACTCAATCAAATTGTTTAATTGTATTCTTTTATATTTTTATTCATAAAAATAGTAGTAACCCCATCAATTCCATTCTATATTATTTTCATATAGTGTCTCCTAAACTAACTCTGTACTCTTCATAGTCAAAGAAATTAACCTATTTTATTAATAGTTAATTCACTTTCCATTTTAGTTAATTGCATACTTAGAGTAAAAAACATAGACTAATTAGGTGGTTTTAAATATATCAATTTATTCACACTATTTTTCTTCTTTTCACAAACTTCTAAATAAATTAAAATAAAAAATCATTTAAACATTTGTATTCCCAAGGTCTACCTACTTCGATTTCATCACCAAAGAGGAAGTTAACTTGGTTTATTAGCCAAGTATAAACATGTGGTTTATGGTATATATTGGCAAAGCACCCAACACCCTTATCATTATGGGATTATGAAGTGATGGGATAGGCCCTAATACCAAGCTAGTACCATCACCAATACAAATTTCTTTTATACTAACTACCTAAAAATATCCTTATATTTTTTTTCCTTATTAGAGTTAACTCTCTATCACATTAATTTCAAAATTTATTATAACTTAAAAACATTAAGGAATGACAAACCATCTTAGAATTTACATTCAAGTTTTATTGTTTTCTCTTTGATCATTGTATTTTGTATTGAAAAACTTGTAATAGCGAATTTCAGTACAAGGTTTATGTTGTGTGATATAATTAGATCAAACACATTGATCTAATTATTTGTGTGTTTCATTATATTTTATTATCTATTATCTCGAAAAAAAGTCCCTATTTTTAAAACATAATCATCCCTATCGATAGTTTCTTATAGACTATTAATATTTCTTACCTTTACTACATAATCAACCTATATGATTGTGTATTTTTTTATAATTATTAGTTTCTCCATGTGTAGTACATAGTCAACGTATCTAATTATGTATCTTGATGGCCCACCTTAGTTTTACCATATGTAGAACATAGTCAATCAGTTTGATTACATATTTTGCATCATGTTATGTTGACCTTTCCCACAGACTTTGTTGACCATGTTGACTCTATACCTTTTGGCCAATATTGTTCTATGTTTGTTCAACTCTATCCCTATTTTTCCTCCTCACTTCATTACTTTAGATTCTACCTTCAAGCATTTGGACATCTTTAATTCATTTAAACTCTATACAGGATGTTCTTTTCTTCTTTCCTTCACTAACTAAGAGGATATTCATTTTTGGATCACCTTTTCTAATCCCTCATATTTTTACAACAATATGTTCCAAATAACTCCAGTAAATGAGATTAGTGTATCAAATCCATTCTATACTTCTCAAGATAATTCTAACTTTAAATCATCTTACTATATTATGGGGAAAATTCACACAAGCCTAACAAATAACCCCATAGTAAACCTTCTCAACACCAAAAACCCACCTCTTGCCAATATACCACCTAGTAACCCTCCCCTTAATACCAATTCATGAAATATCCCTCCTCCTAATCCTAAAAATCCTCCTCCCAAAACCAACCCACCAATTGATACAACTCAAATTCTTGCACAAATAGTACAAAAAATGAACATCAGTCAAACATATAATAAATCTCAAATGATGCAACTAAAACATCATTTGATAAACATGGATAATCATCCCCCTATTCTTATTGACCAAAATAACCAAAATTTCATCCCTCCACCTCTTAAAGATGTTGCAAGAAATATTATTCCCCAACCTATTATGGACAACAGGATGCTTCAACACATTCAAAATGAACCTTTGGCCCCTTTCATTGTATCTATTGATATTATTAATATATATCCAACTATTAGATATGATGGGACTAAAGACCCCACATATTTTCTCAAAGCATTTGGTAATATTTATTAAGAGTGGATCCAAACTAATACCTTTTCCACTAACAAAATTTAAGTTAAAATATTCACTAGTGACATATTAGAATGGTATAACCAACTTCCACAAGATTCTATATGGAAACTTGAGGATTTATTCAATCCTCTAGTTAAATAATTTCAAAATAATGATCTTCCTAAAAATTATCTTAGTCATTTAATCATTGCTAATAAATCCCCTACCAAATCAGCCCATGATTTTATCAAACATTAGAAATATTTGGCTCAAAAATATGATCATAACATGATTGATGATAACTTGTTCAAACTTTTCATAACTACCTTAACACCTTCCCTCTAATACAAGGTTCAAACATTTTCTCCCCAAACTTTAAATGATGTCATCGATCAAGCTAAGTGACAAGAATTTCTAATGAAATTGTTTAAACCTAAAATTAAAACCATCAAGGTATATTTCCAAAACTCAACCAATTTAATCACTATAAATCCTCCTCAAACAGAACTATGAGTAGCCAAAATGGAAAATCCCCAACCTTCCCATACATCACTAATTATTCAATAAATGAAACACTTTTAACACCTTCTAAACCATTCATGTATGATAATAATCACCCTTAATGGTATGAACCTAAAACATTTACCATGAAACATGTCATGGTCTTGAAAAACATTCCATTTCTTGAATGCGAGGAAATACATTCAATCACGATGCCATGTTCAAAATCTATTATCATGATTATGTTAATATTTCTTAAAAGAAACAAGTTTAAAGAATTCTTCCTCTAACAATCCAAAAAAATCTCAATATCCAACCCTCAATAATAAAACTAGGGTTTTTATATGATTATTACTAACTATGATCAATACTATAGCAATTCCTAGTACATGAATGTGGTTAATGTCAATTATTGATGCAAAATTTCCCACAAAGATCCTATCATGAAAATAAAGAAATCATCACTCAAAGAAAAACTTTTTAAAGACACTACTACCACTAACCTACATTTGGAAACCAATGAGTAACCACATCCTCAATCCCAACCTCCAACTACCTCAATTCCTACTAAAAATATTTTACCTTCTAAGCCTCATGTTGGTTCTTACTCTTCAAAAACTCATTAGAATTTATTTGAATAACTTAACTCTATGACTTCAAAAATACCTCTCATGGAGTTAGTTATCATTTATCCATATCATAGTAAATTCATAATTTAAAAACTACAATAAATTTAATAACCATCTTCCCTTAAAGTGGAATAACCTTCTCATGAGTCTCCACCAAAAAAAGTTCATAACATTAAAACTATTTTTCCTTCTTTAAAACCTTTCATATAGTTCCTTGAAGAAGACATGATCAATGATGAAATATTTTTTTCATCTATAGCCCACCTCTCTTTATTAAAATATCAATTAATACCACCCTTATTTTTAAAGTATTAGTAGATGAAGGGTTGAGAATTAATGTGACATATCTTTGGATCATTCAACAACTTCGGTATAGCAAAGATCATCTCAAGTAAATTCATCTAATGTGTCATGGATTATACAAGACCAATAAAAACATACTTGGTTATATTTTTTCCCTCTTATTATTGGATCCAAAACTATACATACCAATCTTATGGTCCTTGACTTACCATTATCCTATAATATACTCTTAGATTACCCATGGACACATTGCATGAGGTTTACTACCTCTTCCAGTAAACAATGTATCAAGTTTATTCATAATGGAAAATGGTATAAAAATGAGGCCAATCCTAACCCATGGAGTATTCATCTTCCCAATCTTAAATCTCAATATCAGATTCTAACTATTATAAGAATTAATAGTATACCTTTACTTGAATTTTTCAATATGAATCTAGACTTATAGGTCACTCTTGTTGATTATGATGATGATGAGGCAAATGATTTAAAAAATACATGAAATACTACCAATATAGCTACTTAAATTATAGAGTGGATCCTTCCTTCCTTATTACCTCGTAATCACACCATCCCTCTCATCAATGAGATCACCGATTTCCTTCCTCAATGTAATACACATGAAAAATCTTATACATAAGATGATTTCACTTGTAATGATTATGGAGTGGCTAATTTATTTCAATACCCTTTAACTATGTCACCTTGTAAATTTAGTGATCTAGGAATATCACCTTATGATGCTCCTTTAGATATAAAATCATGTAATATCTCACTCATCTATGATGATAACTACATTATATCCCTAGATCAATCATGAGACTTGGATGTTCAACACTATCAACAAACCTTGGCTAAAATGCATGATTTCAATTGAGATGTTCATACCATTTCCACATATATTGAGTTATAACCTAAATTCCAAGTACCTTCAATTAATTATACACTTATTAATACTCCTTAGGTTGTTGAACAAATCTCACCTCTCACAAATTCATAACTTTTAGAAAATTCTATACATCCTATCTCACTAGCCACTCTACCAAATCCCCTCCATACTAATGATTCTAAATATATTCTGATTCTCACTATAATTAAATCCAATCAACCTACACTCATAGTTCCACCTAATCTTGAGATCACCCTTGATGCTAAGCCAACATATGTATGTCATATACATTATGAATATGATCACCATGGTAAAAAAATTATCAATCTTGAAGTAGATGTGGAATACTATGAACCTTTACCTATGCCACCTAGTGATGAAGCCATACTTAAGTTGATCTATGCCTGAGAACCTCAACTTCCTTAGTAACATCATAAACTTGGGAATTTTTAATGAAAGGCTCCTCATTTTAATAACTTCATTACTATCATTGATCCCAAAACAAATCCCATTTCTTCTCTTCCCAATACCGCATATCATTTTCAATATGGAAATTTTATGCTTATTGAGAAACCATGATAATAGAATATGGCACACCCTCATATCCTCAACCTATAATAGTTTCTATAGAATTCAGGTTGACTAAACATGATAACTTTAGTCTATTCTTTGATAAATATCAATAGACTTTTGCTTGGTCATATGAAGACATGCCTGGTATTAAACCTATTATCATTTTACACAACATAATCACATACCTAAACACTAAACCCATTCATCAAAAACAATATAAATTTCCACTCAAAGTTTCCACCCTTTGCCATAAATAAATTATTAGACTATTGGATGCCAAGTTCATTAAACCTATGGACTATTATGGATGGGTGTCAAACATTATTCCCATTCATAAAAAAATCACCATGGTTATTCACATATGCATCAAATTACACAATCCCAACCTCATTTATCCCAAAGATAATTTTCAATTACCTTTAATAGATACCATCATATATTCTACTTCTAGAGATAAAATGTTGTCACTTATAGATGTTTTTTTGGTCTATAATCAAATTCACATAGCCATCAAAGACCAACATAGACAACATTCACTATGGAATGGGGCACCTATTGATATGTTAAGATGCCCTTCAACCTTAAAAACACATGAGTTACCTATTAGTAGGATATGACCCACATTTTTCATGATCTTATACATAATATTATGGAAACCTATGTGGATGATCTCATTTCCAAATAAAAAAATTTCAAAACCCATCTCTCTAATATATCCATCATCTTTAATAAATTAATCAGGTATAAAGATAGACTCAACCCTAAAATTTTGACTTTGGTGTTACATCTAGTAAACTACTAGGATTATTAGTCTCTCTATGTGTTATTGATTTCTATCTCACTAAATCAATGCTATAGTCAATATGCCCATTCCTCACTCCATTTTAGATATTCATACATACCTCAAAAATATTAGGGCAATCTAATGATTCATCCTTGAACTTATTATCTTATATATTCTATTAATTACATTACTAAAAAAGTAATTCCATAGAATTTAACTATCCCTATCAAAAGGCATTTGACAACAAAAATAATCATTACTCCGTCTACCTACCCTTTGACCACCTTTCAATGATCATCCCTTAATTTTGTATACTTTTTCTACTCCTATATCAATTAGAGAGTTTCTTACCCAACAAGGTGATATTATAATATTATATGGTATTTACTATATTAGTCAAGGCCTCATTAGTTCTAAAAAATATTATACTAAATTAGAACATGATTACCTCACTATCTATTTTGTAGTTGAAAAACTTCATCACTACATGCTATATCAAACAACCTATTTCATTATCCATTCTAACCCACTTCATCAATTTTTATCCAAATCATTTCTACCTTGAAATAGAATTCATAAGTGGACGTTTCTCTTAATAAAATTCAAACTTGACATCATAACACAAAAATATATCAAAGCGAAAGTCATTATCAACCAACTTGTAGTGGCACCTATACCTGCTACAAATCACCTTCAAGATAGTCTTCTCGATGATGGAATTATCTATATTTAAGGTCTCAATTATGTTATCTCTCTTAAATATTTATTGCATAATTTAATTTTTGACTTATAGGCAAGTAATGAAGAAGACACCTATGTCATTCTTGATACTACTAAATCTAAAGTAGTTATTGAAGAGATTCCTAAAGTCACCATCAATTTTCATGAAGACACTTGGACCCTATACTGTTATGGTGCCAAATGTATTCAAGGAGATGGGGTAAGTTGTATTATAACTAATCCTCATGGTAAAATAATCCCTTTGTAATTTTAGCTAACCATTAATGTCACTAATAACATGACAAAATATGAAGCATGAATCTTAAATGTAAAAGTAGAACTTGACTTAGATATTTCATATCTACAGGCTTTGGGTGATTCCCAACCTATCTATCACTAGGTTAATGGTGACTAGAATTGTAAAAGTGAAAATATTATAGTTTATAATCAAATAAATACCAACCTGGATAAAGATGTACCTCTTTTACCATTGAACCCATTCGAAGAGATCATAACTCTATTGCTGACTCTCTTGCTTCTTTGGTAACCTTATTTCATCCACATCAATTACTTAGTGACTCCTCATTTTTATTCAAATAAGAAAGTCCCCCTCTTATATCCAATCATAGGATTCATTTGTCTATCACATTAAGGCTATCACTATTTGATATATCCCATGTTATAAAAACATTATCCATTTCCTTGAACATCAAATTTATCCTGTGAACATAGATTTTCATGAAAAGAATAAAATATAGAATAAAAAATTTTAATATGTCTTTCGATAAAATACCTTTTATTGTCATAATGTATAAGGTACCCTACTCCACTATGCAATGAAAAAAATGTCCCTCCTCTCCTTGAGAAATCACATGTGGGAATTTCTGGAGGTCACTATAACAAACATGCTATAGCATGCAAATTCCTATGTATGGGAATATTTTATCTTACCATAGAAAAGGAATCTATAAATTTTTCTAAAACATGCGTTGCTTGCCAACTCTATGATGATCTAATCCATTCACAACCAAATGAGCTCCAAACTATGAAATATCCTTGGCCATTTTCCATGTGGGGATTAGATCTCATCAATAAATTAAATCAATCATAGTATGGTCATGTTATTAAAATCAATACTACTAAATATTTTACCAAATGGGTAGAAACCATGCCTCTTATCAACATCATGGGAACCACTATTTCTAAATTTATCCTTAACCAAATCATTTGTCATTTTGTAGTTCCCTATTGGAAGCACAATTACAAAGAGGATGAATCAATGTTTTAAAAAAAATCTTTCAATTATAATTTAACATGCATGAACAATAAAATCAACATAGTGATATATCAATGCATAAATAACCATTCACATGAGCATGAAACAAGATAACAAATATATGAGTGGGAAACCCTCAAAGTGAAGAAAACCCATTATGATCTCTAAAAATAGACTATTATCCTATGATAAAAAAAAATACAAAATTAAATTGAGAACAAGCTCAACTTGTAAAACCATCCCCAATAAATTCAATAACCCACTTGACTAGGCTTTATCAAGCATCTACTTACAAGGAAGCACCAACTCCCTAAGTTACTTAGCACCAATTTAGCCAACTCAAAATTTTGATCACCTTTTGAATTTTTAATTAATCAATAAAAAAATGGTGACCACTCCTATAAAATTTTTTTATGTTCTAAAACTCATTTATATATCTCCTTTTGCTCATCCATACATCATTTTTTAAATTCTTTTCACACACACTAAAATAGGCCTAAATTACCTTGTATATATATTAGTCTCATGGTCACCCACCACTTAGTCAGCCACACACCTTACACCTCTTAGTTTAGAAACACAATAGGTATTAGTAAATATTATGAACATGGTTTAATAATAATTTAAACAACTTTTGGTTTTCCACAACTCAATTAGGCCTTACTCCTCCTTTAGGTCTAATGGAGACCTAATTGCATTAGTTCTGCCCTTTTCACACTAAAAATTTATATTTTTGGGCCTATATGGCCTTCTCCAATAATCCAAAATCCATTCAAAAACTTATCCAATGAACTCTTATGACCTCCTCCATATTTGATTAGACCTGTATCCTTCATTCATACCATGAAATCTCCTTTAGGATAAACTGCCCGATTAGGCACGTGTACCTCAAAAGTGTGTCTTGAAATAATGAAGATTAAACACCATTAAGCTACTAAAACATGAAAAATGAAACATGAAAATATATTCTCCATGAACTTATTATCAACACCAAATTATTTGAATACTTTCAGTTAGGAAATAAGGGCTTAAGAAAATCTCTATAAGTTGCTTACTTAGAACTGCCAAATCACCTCAAAAAATAGTCATGAAGAATTAAACCTCCAACACCTATGTAGAAATTTTTAATGACTCATTATGAATAAAAATGGTTCTATGATAAATCCAAAACATCCTTAGATATAAAATTTATATGGTCTAATGGAAAATATTGGTCTTGTAGACCAATTTCTTGACCTTATATCTCCTAGTCATATCTGAACTAGACAAGCCATATTGTAAGAAACATTTTCACCAGATACACTAACCTCCAAAGCTTATACAAATAATTATCATGAATTAAAATTAATAAATAAATTATTCATAAACTTTTATTACATCAATCTATCATGCATAGACCCTTAACTCTATCTCTTCATATTTGCCTAAGTTTTACCTTACCCACACCATTATGTTTGTCTACAATTAGCTTACTTGGATGACAAATTTAGATCAATTTAAGGCTAAAAATTATCCACAAGACATTGTGTAAATACAACATGAGTCTCTATTTTATTTTTCCATCTATTTACTCTTCTTAACCAATTCAAATTTTGAGAGCTACATTAATTTCTTAACAAATAAGCCTATAGATGTATATTTTCTTTCTCATCTGACTAACCACCACCACCTTGAGTTAATTAGGAGAGTAAAACACATGATCCAATATATTATCTATGAATTTTAATCCATCCTGAGCTAATTTGAACAAAATATTTCACATTGGGTCCTTATTAGGGTTTTAAGGAGGTTTAACACATGTTTGGGTGTTAACGATTGTTCATAAAGGACTACCACTTGAATCCAAAAATAATCCTTGGATATATTATCTAATACCCTTACCCATCTCTATTAAATATCTTATACTCTATTTTAGAGTTTTAATGTGCTAATGAATGCCTAAAAGTGTTTCTCAAGTTTGAGTACCTCATTCTATGATCTCGAGAAGGCATAAAATAATGACTCATGCACTTTTACTTCAAATCTTGACCTCAAAATTTGTGATCAATTATATCCTAACTTTCTTAATCTCTATCCATGATCTCATGTGCATAATTTCCTTGAAATATGATCTTCATACCTCATTATTCTAGATAGGGTCTAAGAGTGGCCTAGGTGTAGACTTAGACTAAAGGTCCTATGCATATAATCTCACCCTAAAATTCTCATGAATGATTATATACCTTAATCACATTCTCAAACAATTCAATACAACCTTCAAATTATCTCTTTCTCTTTATCTCATGATAACGCTCTTCCATGTACTTTGTCACATCACACACTGCCATATGTCCTTAAACACCTATTGACATCAACCTTCACAAGATGTGCCTTTGAAATCAATGACAATACTAGAAAATATCCTTATTTGTCATTGATGTCAACCAATCTTAGAAAATTCTCTCAATATTCTATTTATCCCCCATTCTAAACTTTCTCCCCCTTTAACATTAATGATAAAGAGGTACCTATAAATTCTTGGATCACAGCTATTGCAACCAAAAAACTCAACACACATGGTTATGAGTCTATGAAGCATCATATAAATATCATCCCCATATCTCCATGAATATCTCCTTTAAAAGGATTGAGATACACAAGAATAATCACCTTCCTTTATGTACTTGATGCCATAGAGATGGATAATATCCATCTTTATTTCCCTAATTAATCTCCACAAACATCCACCATGCTCTTAGCCTTGGCCATATTATTCAGCCTATCTTCACATCTCTACAGACCTTCTCGACACTAATCACCTACTCTTGAAACTAATGAACCACCTGATTATCTGCCACAAAGAACTTGACTTCTTTAATGATTACTAGGGAAGGGAATTATACCCAATTCCTATCTTAGATGTTTAAATGTTTTCTTTGGAAGTGGCTTGGTTATAATATATGAAATATAATCCTTAGTAGATACATACTCAAGCTTGACATTTTGTTGAATTAATTATTCTATTAGGAAATGATACCTAATGATAATGTGCTTAGTACCTAATGATAATGTGCTTAGTCCTTGAGTGCATGAATGGATTATTTAAAATGATTATGGAACTTGTATAATCATAATAGATAAGACTAGGACTATCATACTCCATCACTTAGTCATTTAAGGTTTGTATCATCCATAAGAATTGAGTGCAACATGAATATATTACAATTTAATAAACCTCAATAGTAGATAATGGCACTGATGACTACCTTTTTCTTATCCATGACACTAGGCACTCTCTTAAGAAGAAATATCCTCTACTAGTGCTCTTCCTATCATCTAGACTCCCTACCCAATCTTCATCTATATGGGCTACTAAATCAAACTCCTTACTCAATGGATACCACAACCCAAACTCCATAGTCTCCTTGAGATACCTAAGTATCTTTTTGACTACTTGCAAATGATTTTCCTTTGGCTTTTATTGAAATCTTCCCACAAGATCTATTACTTGAATGATATCAAGTCTAGGGGTAGTAGTATATAAAAAAATTACCATCATTAACCTGTATGATATTTGACTGACCTTTGGAGATTCATCCTCCTTAACTTAAATTATGTGATAATTGGTATGTTAACTACCTTTCAATATTCCATCTCACATTTATTAAACATCTCTCTTATGTACTTATCTTGTGAAATGAAGATACCTCTTTCTGATTGAATGATTTGTAACCTAAGGAAGAATGATAGTTATCTCAACATGGACATCTCAAACTCCTTATTCATCACATGTGAAAAGGCCTTAGTCATACTCTCACTATTTCCAACAAATATGATGGCATCCACATAGATAACCACTATAAACTAATGATCATTTTCTATCGTTATGTACATATTATTGTCTATAACTCATCTCTTGAATCCTTGGTCTAATAGGTACTTGTCCAATCTGGCATACCAAGCTCTAGGAGCTTGATTTAGACCATAAAGAACCTTTTTCAATATAAATAAATATTTATCATTACCTGATAATGAGAAACCCTTAGGTTTCTCTATGTATACCTCCTCTTCCAAGTTCCCATTCAGAAATTTGATATAACATCAATTTAATACACCTTGGACCCTTTGAAGCCTGCATATGATATAAATAATCTAATAACCTCCAATCTTGTTACTATAGAAAATGTCTCTTAAAAATCTACCCCTTCTACTTGTGCATACTCCTTGCATACCAATGTAGACTTGTTCATAGTGACTTCTCCATCTTCATTAAATTTATTCCTAAACATCCATTTTGTGTCAATGACATTTTTGTCTTTAGGCCTAGGAATTAGTTCCCAAGTCTCATTATTTTCTATTTAGTTTATATCATCATTCATAACACCTATCCAAAAATTATCTATACTTTATTCTATAAGGTTTTTAGGTTTATCCTTAGATAATAGATCATCATTCTCTTGATTTAGGTTACTTATCAGATTTCTCCTTGTTTGCATATCTTCATCCTTATTGCCAATGATTTATGATTTAAGATGGTCTCTTTAAATCTTTCTTGAAGGAACTTTTGAATATTTTAATTCCTCAAATTATTATTTTTCCTCATCTATCTCTATTGCTTCTTCTTCATTATTGAAGTCCAAATTCTCTAATGTATCCTGTAACTGAGAGTGTGACTTCTTAGAACTGGTCACATCAATCTTCACATTGGTGTTTCCCACTTTATTCTACATCTTATTATAGAATTTATAGGATGATTTTTATGATGAGTATCCCAATAATATTCATTTATCAGACCTTAAATCAAACTTACCTAAGTCTTTCTCATGTATTTTTAATAAGAATTTACTTCCAAACACTCTAAAGTGTTCCACATTAACAAGTATGCCTTTCCATAGTTCATAGGGGTTTTATCGTCATTAATCCTTATATGTCCTCTATTTAAAATGTATAATGTAGAGATCACTAAATCTTTCTAGTATCCATCAGATAATATTGATTCCTTTATCATAGTCCTTGCCATTTCTTAAATTGTTCTATTCTTTCTTTCCACTACCCTATTCTATTGAGGTGTCCTAGTTGCTGAGAATTGTCTCCTTATCCCATGGACCTCACAGATGTCATCAAACTCATTATAACAAAATTTTCCTCCTCTATCAAACCTTAGGCATTTGATATTTTCATTTATTTAATTGTCAATTAGATCCTTGAATTCCTTAAAATTATCAAGAGCATATGAATTTTCTTTCAAGAATGCTACATAAGTCATTCTTGTGTAGTAATCTATGAGTAACATGATATAGTTAACTCCTTAAATGATTTAGATTCTTGTAGGTCCATAGATATTAGTTTATATTAACTCTATAGGTTTTATAGTAGAATATTCTTAGACTTGAACCTCCTTATAGTTTTCTTACGATATTGATATGTTGTGCAAAGTATTTTACATAGATTTGGTGATTTTAAGAATACTCTTCATAGACTTATTCAAGTTGATATTGACCAGAGTATCAAATTTTAGATGGCACAACCTTGTATACCATATAAAAAATTCATCCATATTAATCATAAATCATCTCTCCTTCTTGATCACATTCAAGACATACAGATTGTTCTTAGACCTCTTAACATTGATAATTATCCTTCTTGATTTGGCTCTCCTTATAACACACCCTCTATCATAAAAGGTCAAAGTGTGTCCTTGGTTACACATTTTACTTAAACTAATAAATTTATGTTTAAATCCTTTCATGTTTATCACATTCTCTATCTTTGTCTTCCCATTATCCAAATTTAGGATACCCTTGCTAACAATATTGATAGTTGTGTTATCTCCAAATATGAAGGATTTATCTAAGGAACGTTCATCAATTTAACAATGAAGTGCATAAATTGTATAAATAATATTAAGAACAAGTTACCTCTCCAATGCAAGCCAAGAATGAGATAGATATTTTGAAGTGGGAAAATCAAACGAATTGGTTAAAGAACCCATGTGATATAATTAAGAGACATGGAAAAACTTATTCACATGTACAAGAAGGTAAGAGCATAGAAAGAATAATTAGAGAGAGTATAAGGTTCTTAGATGATGAAAAAGAGAAGAGGAGAAGCTATTTTATAGATCTATAGAAATAATAAGAGTTACTAAATACCCCATTAATGACCCTACAAGCCTCTTAAATATGTGTGTCACTTGTGGCCTAATCCCTTATAAATTACGGAGTTGTGTGCCAATTGTAGGAAGGGAGGTTACATACAAGTAACTCCTCCTAAATATTAAGTTGACTAAAAGAGGTGAGTTTACCTCATGGAATATAGATTTATGGGAATTTATGATTCTCTTAAATATAAATTTCTCACAAACTAAAAGGAACTTAGGATTAAAAAAATTGCCCTAAATAAAGGGTAATTCTAACACTCCCCCTTAAACTTTATTTAGGGGTTTAAAAATAAAAAAGAAGGGATGAAACATTAATAACCCTCTCCCTTCAATGAGAACATACTTCAATCCTAAATTTTTATAAAAGAACACAAATTTTTCTTTACATAAAGTCTTAGTGAATATATCCTCCATTTGTTCTTTATTAGGATAGAAAGAGAGAAGAATTTGATTGTCTTCAAGAAGTTCATGTTGAAATTGATGTTGAATCTCAATGTACTTGGACCTTGCATGAAAAAATAGATTATTTCTAAGGTAGTTTTACTTTGATTATCACCAAAAATTAGAGTAACCAGATTTTATGGGTGTCCCAAATCTGTAAGAAGTCTTCTAAGCCAAATAGCTTCTTTTGTAACATGATTAAAAGATTTATATTCAATTTCTATGGAAGAAAGAGATATAGTTTATTTATTTTTACTATTCCATGAAATGGTGCTAGAACCCAAGGACAAGAAATAACCACTAGTGTATCTATGATCATTTGGATCACTAACCCAATCCAAATTTGGATAACCTTCCAAAGAAAAATTTATGTTTGAGGCATACTCGATGCCATAGTGTAGTCATATAAAAAGTAAAAATTGGTAACTTGGGTATGTATAATGAAACCCAACCCTTAGGTCCCTCATACTTTCTCTCATGACCCTCATAGGCATCATTTTCATTGATTCTCATCATCCATAGCCTTCTATAAATAATCCCAATTGAGATAGATTGCTCTTTCCATGACAGATCAATCCCCATAGGTCCTATCTTCTCAAGACAATAGTGTTACACTAGGACTATAACACTGGTGCTACTCCTATCCACTTTTGATGCTCCTATCTAAATCTATTTTTGACCCCAATAGTCAATTTTTTCTAGTTTCCCATCCTTCTCCTTATTGTCCTAACATGAGTACATTTAGCCCATGACCAATATATCCATATAAAATCCCATTCAAATATCATTTAGAGCAGGTTGGAAATTATCACTAAGTAAACAAGAATAAAAGCAAGACTACTCAAGAAATCTTCCCTATTCTCTGCATACAATGAGCTAATACACATAAAATCTAATCCAAATCCTTACACCAATCCCTAACCACCTCAAGCACATCTAGTTTAGCATTTTTCATATTCATACACTCAATTACACAAAGCATATCAAGTGGGAGAAACACATATGGCTTGATCCCTCTTTAGAGTATTGGTATGTAGTTAGCATGCCCACATAAGGGGTGTAGATCTACGTCTAGTGAATCTTACACATACTAACCCCCTCCCTCTTGCTCAAAATTGGTCAAATCAAAATGGAAGATAGGGTTTGAAGATAAAATCTAGTCTATAGGGAGCTCTATATACTTCCAACTACTGAAAATTCATGGATAGGTTCACACAGACTTGGTGAACAAAACCTAGAAAGCCCAAATCCTTAGGATAATAATGGCAGAGGTGGATGCCAACATTGATGCCACTCCTATCCACTTTTAGCACACCTATCCAATCAAAAAATAAAGATTAGTTCTCAATTTTTGATAGCATCCTAGTCTTACATAGTGAGTATTAGGCCCTATCTCAGTCGTATTAGTTTTTTCTAGCTAAGTTTGATTCTCTACCTCTTGTTACTATTTTTAGAAAAGTCTAAATTGTAATTAATTTACACAAATCAGTAGCTTAGTTATTATCTATTTATTTACTAATTTTACTACTCAATTTTTAAAACTAAATTAGAAATAGAACACCAATATTCCCAAAATTGTTAAATTATTTGGTGAACTCGACTTACTTCATTTGTGTATAAAAACCCTAACAATCCTAGGGTAAATTTCTTGATAATTTTTTTCCCACAATTTTTTGATTTTTACTAGCATATTAAAATTAGAAATTCACTTCAAATTTCAAAATTTAATAGTAATTTTATAAAATATTTATTTTTTCAAAACCCTAGTTGCATTTACTAGGTCTTATTAAATCATAAATTTTTCAATAAAATTCTATTTTTTACTTGCATGTCTAAATTAGAAATTCATTTTAAATTTCAAAATTTCATAGTATTTTTCCAAATAAATCATCTTTTAAACCCTATTTACATACAATAGGTCCTATTACTTTTGAGATATCACCTTACATTCTAAAATGAAATTTAAAAAATGGATCTCACCTATATATAATTTTTTTTAAATTTTTTTACAAATAATAAGGAGACCATAATTGGTCTTATTATGTACATGAATGATGAAGTTTCCCATATACTAGTACAAAGGTTCATTTTTTGCATTTTATACTTAATTTTCATAATATGGGATGATATTAAGAAAGCCATTTTTAAACATAGTAATATACCTCTCCTTCAAAGCAAAGTTTACTTGTCTTTCATACAAGGTTTCATTCTTGCTTTCTATCTCACATATGGAAAAAATTTAAATTTTATCATGCTAAACACATTAGAAATGTCATAGCACATGCCCAAGTTCTTTATTCATTAATGCATAGTTCCATCCTCTTTATCCCTTGTTTTTTATCTCTCATGTGGAATTTTATTTATAATCCTATTGCTATACAAATTTCATGCATTTCATCTCATATACATGGTTTCTACCTATATGTATATAACTATTTGGCTACTTTTGAGTATCTTCCTTCTCCTCCTCTCCCCAAAGAGGGTGATGGCTACTTTCCCTCTAAATAAATCCATGTTAACACCACTTTAAAATGTGACGCAACCTATACTATTGTTCCTAATGCATACATTCAGCCTATAACTTCTTAAAACCCACTTAAACATATGTGCTTACATGTTCAATTAGAAACAACTAGGGTTTGGACTTGTGAAACTCTAAGGGATCAAATCACTAGTATGATCAAGTTAATTTCAGATTTACAAATGTAGAATCAACTATTACATTAAAATATCACAACATTAGAAAATAGGATTATAATACAAAAGCCTCAATGGCACCCTAGTGTCAATCATGTATATGTTACTTCAACTAGTCAATTGGTTGCAAGCAATGTTACATATCACAACAAAGTAACTCCATAAATAGTGATTAAAAAATCATTCAAAGTTCAAATAATATTTCAATTGAGGTACTAATAGAAATGATTAAATCTAAGTTGATCAAACTACCTCCTCTACATCTAGTGAAAAGATCTATATATTATTATGCATATCATAGAATGCATGGGCATCACAAAAAATCATGTTTTACATTGAAATAACATATACAATAGATAATTGATAATGAGGACCCTATACTAGGTAAATTAGTCAAGAAATCCAAAGTGAGACAATAACACATTCACAAAAGATCAAATTTATAAACAATACAAAAGTGGTTGCCAAAGCATAACTTAGAACAAAAACTGGATCAAAAATCAAAATCAAAATAGTAAATAGTACCAAAAGCATAGGTAATGCATGAAAAATATGAAAATATACCTCTCCAAAATTAGTCTCAAATTTTAAAGTAGTATAGGTTTGGTTAAAAATATCTAAAATAGTTTGATTATCAAGGTCAAGGGTTGGGTAAGCAAGCTCAAGGCATCACTACTCCTATTCTAGTAGTTGATAATGTTTTTCAATAAGGTTTGGGATTAATTGATCACCCTAAGTCAAATCATTCATATACATAATTTATCAAAGGAAAAGATCCACATATAACAAAATTCAACACTAGTATTCCATTGGTTTAAAATCAAGATGATAATGATGAGTGGAATAATACAAGATATTATGATTTCTAAGATACTGATAATTTAGAGTCATATTTATAGTCATTCCCTCATGCTTCATAATAACACACAATTCCTTTATTTGATATAGGACACCATGATAGGGAGTCTCCCATGAGACTCATCAGTTAGTACCATTTCTTCTCAATATTTCTTGTACATAGTTTCTTTTCAATTATGATTGATTGTACATAGCTCACATTTCAAAATACAAAAATAATACAACATATCAAAAATACCAAAAAAATTCAAATATTTAAAAATAAAAAAACATTCAAATAATACTAAAATATAAAAACAATAAAAATTTTCAAAATCCAAAAACATTCAAATAATTTTAAAATACAAAAACATTTCAATTCTATGCATTATCTATGCTTTACATTTCTACTACCATGCTAGATTTACATTTTTTTGTTATATGCTATTGTTTGTCAATTTATGTAAATTAACATGTTTCACTCAATCTTATTTGAGTGTGTGTAATAACATCCATCTCTTTGATTGCTTCACTCTACCCGTTAAGGGGGCATCCTACTTCTACATCGAGACATACATTGATATACATACCCATTGGGGGTATCTTATATATGACTACACCATCTAGGTTATGTCATTCCTACACCACACACTCTAGTTATCATATTGATGTACATTATTTACTAGCTTACATAGATTACTATATTGAGATCACACTAGTATATAGCACTTATGTATTTCTTAGCATATACCTAGTCTTGTACTAACATGTCTTGCATACTTTCCTTCTTGATTTGATTAGTTAGATGTGATTTTATTTCTAATTATTACATGATTTCCTTTCTTGCTTTTCATATTTAGATATCATTATATTTCTCAGTTCATGTTTTATCTCTATTATATGCTATAGAACATTTGCCAATGTCCTTTGCTTCGATTCATGTATGTGCCTTAGGACATTTACCAATGTCCTTTGTCTATACCCTTCTATGTGATTATGTCCCTCATACCAACCTTTGATTATTTAAATTATATGTGTATGCATAATTTAAACATGCCTTGTATGCTTGATTTCTAATTTTAGTGACATGTGCCCATGTCCCTTTTTTACTTGACCCCTTGGTCACCCTTGTACCCTTATTTCTTCTTGTCTTGTGTGCTTGTTTTATTCTCATTTTTTTCAATGTTGTGATCCACATCATTAATTATTTTTCTTTCTTGGATTCCATGATTGACATCATGCTCCATCCCTCCATGACAACTAAAAACTATCTAAATTTTTAGTTCTAGTTTAGTACATTGCACATGTTATTACATTGTTATATCTATCTAGGCATACCCCTATTTATCTAACAATATCTTAATTAAAATCATGTTAGGTCTTGAGATATCTTATTGATTATCATTGCTATATCATATATCTTTGTAGCATAACACAATTTTAGGGATCTTTTTTCTAAGGGTAGTCATTTCAAGGTCTTCATTCCTAACCTTAGAAGAGGGGTAAATAAATAAGGGTTTTGTCATAGATATAAAATATCCTAATAGTAAAAAAAGTAGCATTAATCACACCTTCAAAAGTAACTAAACATCAAAATAGTCAAAACAAACCAAGTAGATAGTGAGAATATCAGAATAATTACCAAATTTGGCCTAGAACAATAGTTCCTAGCCTGGACTATAGCACTAGTGCCACTAGTGTCGACTTTTGACACTTATATCCAAATAGGAAAAAAACTAGACTTTCTAAAAGCAAACAAAAAAGTAGGTTTAGCTACAGTTTTTCATAGTCAGAGTAGTTCAGAATCAATAGTTTTTAGTACACTTTTGCTTAGAGAATCTAGATAGAGGGTAAATCATGCATCACATGATGGCTCTCACTTCTAGTTTTAGACATGACAATTGATATAACTTTTAGATCAAAATCCATGTTCTAGACATTATTGATTGGGGACAATGTGTGTAGCACATTTATTTTCTTTTCCTTTCTAAGTTTAGTATTACCTAGACATTCTTAGTAGTTGAATGTCTTATTCTATCTATAGGTGGTTGGCATCATTTTTAAATGGATTTTATATAAGCCTAAATTCCACATTCTCAATTTCCTGAGTTCCGAAGTTCTTGAGTGGCTTTCATATAAGCCTAGTGCACTAGTTCAGAGTGGCTTTCATACAATCCTAATCTTCATCTTTTAAAGTGGCCAAGAGTGGCCTAGTTTATAGCATACATTTAACTATACATGCCAACATTGTCAGATCATAGTACATTCATGGGATTTAAGAGCCATCTCATATGATAAAAATTTCATATTAGTATCAATTCATAGCTTCCCTTCATGGGGAAACAATACATCCAAAGGTCTAACTAGCCTTTGTATTCTTGAGCCACCTAATCAAATGGATTAGACACATAGTCCAAACATCGATAAGCACACTCATGATCCCTAGCTTCACCTAGTGGGTGGTGATGGAGCCAAAGTGATAGCCTTTGTATTATTGAGCCACTCTCAAGGAATTGAGCACTCATCTCCATTTATGATATTACTCTTAGTATAGCATCATCTAGCATTACTCAACATTAGTCACTATTACAACATGTTTTTTATTGGTTCATGTACCCAATGAGGTGTATTCATTCCTTTCTCTTCCTATCTATCTTACCTACCTTTATTCATTCTTATTTTAGATATAACATATCTAGTAAGAACTGATCTACTCTTTATTTTCTTTTGTAGTTTCACACTTTATAGCATTTTCTCTCTATGCATACCAAACATCACACATCTTTATGAGCTTCACCCTTATAAGTAAGTTCAGTTAAACTTTATATTTTTCATTTATACTAATATTTTATTTTGTTACATCACTAAAATAAAGGTGGGGGGGGTAAATGTGGTCATATAAAATGCAAAAATTGGTAACTTGAGTGTGGCTAATGACACCCAACCCTTAGGTCCCTCTTACTTGCTCGCATGACCCTCATAGGTGTCATTTTCACTATTTATTAGTCATTCATAGCCTTCTAGACCTAATCCCAGCTAAGTTAGGCTCCTCTTTCTATGATATATCAATCACCTCAGGTCATGTCTACTTAGAATAATAGTGCCACACTAGGACTATAACATTGATGCCACTCCTATCCAATTTTGGTGCTCTTATTCAAATCCATTTTTTACCCCAATGATTAATTTATTCTAGTTCCCCATCCTTCTACTTTTCATCCTAACATGAGTCCATTCAACCCATGACCAATATATCCCTATAAAATCCCATTCAAAGATCATTTGGAGATGGTTGGAAATTTTCACTAAGCAGGCAAGAATACAAGCAAGACAACTCAATAAATATTCCTTATTCTCTACATACATCCAACCAATACATTGACAAGCTAATTTAAATCCTTACACCAGTCCCTAGCTACTTTAAGCTCATCTAGTTTAGCATTTTACATATTCATACACTCAATTTCACAAAGCACATCAAGTGGGAGAACTGCATATTGATTGATCCCTCTCTAAAGTATTAGTATGTAGGCAGCATGCCCACACAAATGGTGTGGATCCACGTCTAATAAATCTAACACACACTAACCCCCCCCTCTTGCTCAAAATTGGTCAAATGTTAAAGGAAGATAGGGTTTGAAGAGAAAATCTTCTCTACAAAGAGTTGTACAAACTCTTAACTATCAAAACTTCATAGACAATGTCACATAGACCTGGTAAACAAAACCCAAAAATCTCAAATCCTCAAGATAATAGTGGTATAAGTGTACTACAATGTTGGTGCCACTCTTATCTACTTTCAACACTCTTATCCAATCAAAAAATGAAGTTTAGATCTTAGTTTATGACAATGTCCCAATCTTACATAGTGAGTATCAAGCCCTGTCTTAACTATATCAATCTATTTACACCAAAGTTTGAATCTCTCCCTCTCATTACTATTTTTAGAAAAGTTTAAATTGATATTAATTTACAAAAATTATTAGCTTGGTTATTTTTTATTTATTTAATTGTTTTACTACTCAAACCCTTTAACTAAGTTAGGAATAATACACCAATATGCCTAAAATTATTAAATCACATAGGTTAGAGTATCTTTAATGTAACAAATAATTATTTTACCATATTTAAAATGAGTAACTTGAGCTTTAAACATGAAACGAGAAATCAATCCAATAGAAAAAGCAATATCAAGATTAGTATGAGTAAGATAATTCAATTTGCCAACTAATTATCTATATAAAATTGGATCAATATTTTTTATTTCGATGTCATTAATAAGTTTGACACCAAGTTCACAAGGAGTTGAAATAGGTTTTCAATGTAACATGTTAAATCTAGATAATAAATCATATGCATATTTAGATTGATAAATCGAGATGGTATCCTTTTCTTGCCATACTTGAATGCCTAAAATATAATGTAAGAGAACCAAATCTATCATTTCAAAGGTATTATTCAAAGCATTTTTAATGAAATAAACATTGAAATATTACTAACAGTTATGATTAAGTCATCAACATACAAAACAATGATAATTATACCACTTGGAGTATTTTTGACAAAGAGATTAAGATAATTAGAACTACAAGTGAAGCCTTGAGCTATAAAAATTTGATAAATTTTAGAGTACCATTCTCTAAGAGATTGTTTTAAAACATAAATAGATTTGTTTAACTTGAATACAAGATTTTAATTACATTTCTTTACAAAATCAAGAGGTTGAGACATGTAATTTCTTCATGCAAGTCACCATTTAAGAAACCACTTTTAACATCCATTTGATAAATAGGCCAATACTAATGAGTAACTAAAGCTAAAACAACTTTAATAGTGGGAATTTTAGCAATAGGAGCAAAGGTTTCATTATAATAAATTCCTTCAATTTGAGAAAAACCTCTAGCAACAAGTCTAGCTTTATTTTTTTCAATTTGATCGTCAAAATTGAACTTAGATTTAAACACCCATTTACAACTTGCCAAATTATACCCTTTAGGTAAAGAAACTAAGTCCCAAGTGTTATTAAAAATCAAAGAGTTGTATTCATCATGCATAGCATTTTACCAATGAGGGTGACCTTGAGATTATTTTAAATTTTTAGGATTATTATTTTGCATAAGTTTAGATATCAAAACATAATTATAAAATTATTGTCTAGTCCTACGAGTATCATTAAGATCAACATTAATTCCTAAATCTTCTATAGTAATCTTGGCCTATTTAGGCATATATTTAGGTGGAGCAAGCCTAGAAGAAGGAGAAGGAATAGGATGATCAATATCATTATGATAATCACTATATTCAAAAGGAAAAGAAGAAGAAATAATATCAAGAGAATATGAATTGGAAGCACAATCAAGCATACCATTTTTAGCAATATTAACATCCCTTTTAATCTTGATTTTGTTAGTTTGGGGATCATAAACCCTATAGGTTTTAGAGGATTCACCATAACCAAAAAATATAAAAGTGTCTTCTTTAAAATCTAATTTTTGATGTTTTTCAATTAGGAAATGAACAAATGCATCACAACCAAAAACACGTAAATATTTTAAATTAGGTTTTCTACTCCAAGCTTCTTCAGGTGTAATATTTAAAAAATATTTAGTGGGAGTCCTATTAATGAGATAAAAAAACATAATACATTACTTCAGCCCAAAATTGATAATGCACATTTTTAGAATGCAACATATACCTAGCCATTTCATTGATAGTCTTATGTTTACGTTTAGCAACACCATTTTGATCAAGTGTGTAGGAAACTATTTTCTCATACTTAATTCCATGTTACTTAAAATATGCAAGAAAATCATTGTTAACATATTATTTACTATTATTAGTGTGTAATATGCATATATAAAAATGAGATTATTTTCTAACAAATTAATCAAAGTCAATAAAAGTATCTAAACCTTGATCTTTAGTTTTCAAAAAATAAATCCAAACTCAACTACCACAATTATCAACAAATGTTAAATAATACTTAGCACCATTAATATAAGGAGTTTGCGTAGGTCCTAAAATATCACTATGAACTAAATGAATCTTTTTAGTAGCACACTAAGAGTGATTTTTGTGAAAATATTATCTATGAATTTTACTAGCCATACAATCATTACAAGTAGAATTAGTGGGAGAAATGTTAGGAAAACTATGCACCATATTCAGTTTTTTCATGAGATAAATTCTCTAGTAATTCATATGACCTAATATTTATGTCATAAGTTAGCATCATTAGAAACAAGCAAATCATGAAAAGATGAGGGAGAAGAGAATCTAGTAAATTTGAACAAATTATCATTGTCTAGAAAAGTAGTAACAACTACTTGAAAATATTCCTTCGTAGATTTAAAATAAAAAGTATCATTAATAAATTATAATTTACAATCCTATTTGCATAATTGAGGTATGGAAAGTAAATTGAATTTCAAAATAAGAACAAGTAAGACATCATGTAATTCACCATTAGGGATTTTGACATTTTCTATGGCTTCAACATTGTAAGAAGCATGATTTACAAGACTTAAATGATTGTTATAAATATATGTTTATAAAAAAGTAAAAAATTAATCATTATATGTCATATGTTGAGTAGCACGAGAATCAGTAATCCATTCAATAAGAGAAGCATTCAAAGCACAAGTAAAAGCATCTCTAGTATTAGACTTCTATTTTGACTGAGTCTTATTGGTACTAGTGCTAGCATTATCTTTGACTTTAAGCTTTCTATTTTTGATATCATGTTTATTTTTGAAGCAGTGATCTTCATCATGAGTGTTTTTTCACAATAATTACACTCTAACTTTTTATTAGGTCTAGAGTTAGATAGTTGATCTTTCTTATCATGTGTATTATTGGACTTAGCATGTTATTTTCCATTATAATTTGGTATTTAGAGACAAAAACATGTTCATTAGTCTTAATACTACCAAATTGAATCAAATTTCTCTCTTCTTGATGCAACAAAGTATAAAATAATTCAAAATTCAACATATCAAATAGAGTAGGAAAACGTAGTTGAGAATGAATATTAGTAATAAACTGATAAAAAGGTCAAGGAAAGAATTTCTTCATAAGAATATGAATCAAATTCAAATAAAAAAGTTTAATACGTAAGCCGGAAAGTTGAGAATATAAACAATGAAATTTAATCAATAAATCATCCATAGATTTGAAATCATTATATTTTAAATCAGACAATTGATCTTGAATTTGAATTTTACGAGATTCATTCAAAACATCATAAATATATTTAAGTTTAGACCAAGTAGTGGAGGCAAGAAAACAACTATAACTATGGATACACAATTTTGGGTTCATGGCCATGCCAATCAATCCTAAAGGCTCATCATTTTTTGCTTGTCTTTTCTCTTGAATTTTGGTAAAGGCAGTCTTAGTGTCTAAATGAAGATCTGTGTTATCTATTACATGTATCAAATGTTTGAAACTACCTTTAGTGGGTTTGTAATTTTGCCAACTTGAATTTGGTATCTCCTTTATAAATGGTTTGAAATTTTTTCCAAATTTCTTTGGCTAAATTATAATGCATGACCTTTAAAAAGTTTACCTCTAAAATACCACATATGATGGCATTCATTTCCTTAGAGTTGTTTTCACTTGCCTTCTTGCTTGCTACATCAGTTGGTGGTGTAGGAGGTGGAGTGAATCCGTCAATAAATGATAGTCATATGTCATATCCCAAGGACATTAGATAGGTATTCATTATGAAGCTACAAAATGCATATTTAGTACCACTAAAGAGGGGCCTTATTGGTTAATAAAACTCCTTGTACTTGATGACTAGACATGTTTGTGCTTCTAGGATCTCCTTTAAGTTGTTAGGCCTGATTCAAAGTACCTAGTTTTGATACCAATTATTTAAAGCACAATTACTGATAGGGGGTTGATAAGTGTTTAAAAAAATTATTTTAATTATCCTTTAACATATATGAACCATGAAAGCAAAATGGTGATCTATCAATGCATAAATAATAATTCACATGATAATAAAACAAGAGAACACATATATAAGTGGCAAACTCTCAAGGGGAATAAAACACACTATGATCTATGCAAATGGAGTAATTTTCTATGAAAAATAGACCAAATTTAGTTGATAAAAAACTTAACTTGGATCACTAACACCAATAAAGTCAACTACCTATTGTAACATCAATTTTCACCTTTGGAGAGGTTTCTATAGGCTCTCTCTAATTGAGATACAATATGGGAATAACCCCAAGCTGTAGGTATCTTATGGTGGGGTTTGACTTCTGAAGAAGGCTGATGTACTCTTGATGGATCACCTATACTAATGTTTTTAGTGAGAAAAGTGTTAGAAAGGGGGAAGGTCTCCTAATAAATTTAACTAGGTGATGCATCATATTTGAATGAGGATCTCATATGCATTAAGTAGACACTGAGGAGGCATAAGATAATGCTACCTCACACAATCTGATAAAACTAGATAGTTACACAAATATTTCATAAAAATGAATGAAGGAAAAGAGGATTTCTAGGACTCACTAAGAGATTTCATAAATGATATAAATAACACTAACTTAGACTTGTAACTAACATGGAAACACCTAGAAATGATTAAGAAAGAATACAATGGGCATGGAAGATTCTCCTTCACAATGCCATCATGTAGAAGCTTTGATACACACAATTCAGAGGGGAGATATAGGTAAAGAAAGTATTTATTTTTTCAATATGTCCATAAAATTTTTGATATGGTCTAACCTTATCAAATGAAATTCTTTGCTATTCCATAATTGAGAGAGAATTTCTTATCAAACTAAGATAATTTTTCTTCTACAAACTAAGAGAGAGATTACAAAATGGAAAAGAATAATAGATATAGCAGAAAGGGGAGAGAGGGGGGGAGCATGCCATCTGAGATCATTAAGTAGGATACCATCCTTCTTTATTAATGCTCCACCACATTTTGATTAAATCCAAATTAACATATCACATACAAGATAGCTTTCCTGTGTCCTAATAGTCTTCAATCTCTTCTCATTGGCTGAGAAAAATGCACTAGAAGACAATAATATATTTTGAAGATGATGGGTCATGATTTTTTTATGAAATTAATATCCTTAAAGTATCCATAAAGAATTGAATGCTTTACTATACTATCTAATCCCCAAATCCCCTTGCTTTTAATCTTCTACACCATCTCCTACTTTCTTTCATTATGAGGAGAAAGTCCTCATATCCATGGACTTGATAGATCCATACCTAAGTATGCTTTTAGTGGTTGTAGGTACATGTTTGTCTAAGCTATGATCATACTAGAATATGAGACACTCCACCATATCACATATCTACCCCTATCCTAAACATGAACATAGGTCTTACTATAGATTGAAAACCAATCTCATTTACTAGTTTTCATATAGCTATAATATTGATTAAGATCCATAGACTAAAAATCATCATTATTGAACTATATTATATCTAAACATACTTCTTCTACCTCTAAAACTTGTGGAATCCAAGGAGTCATTATATGTGATATTGAAAACATAAGAAAACTATGTTTATATGTTCTAGATCCTCCAACAGAGGTCTTAACTAAGCTTCAATGGAATCTTTTGAAAAAACTACCTTGGTTAGACCTTAGGTTGTATTTTCTTTCCATTAAATTCCTTTATCTTTAAAATTTTAATATTGGCCATTGATCTTGATCTAGGCTCCTTGAATTTGAGCCATCTATTTTCTTTACGTTCATCCCCAAGATATGCTAACTCTTTGATCCCTTACTCATCATTGATTTTAAATATACACAATCTAATGTGCACTATAGATATTTTTACAATTTAATGTGGTTGAGACACTTGTCACCCATGCATTTATCTTTGATATCCACTGACCTTTTGACCCATCACTCACTGTTAGATCTACTTTATATGATTGATCATGATCCATTGATATTCTTGAGGCCTACTAACTTTGTTAGTCACTACACACTATTAGATATACATTCAAGTACCTGAGATCTTTAAAATTTTCATCAACACATTTATGTTGACTTTTTGACTTGATGTTCACCATTGATCTTCATTGCATGATCAAATGTGTACCTTTAGATCTTTAGAACCAACTAACACTTTTAGTTTTTTTCTCACCATTGGATCTACTTTGATCAAATGTAAATCATTGATTTTATAACATTTGAATTTAAATGTTTATTTTATGAGGATTAAATTTGACTTATGTGTGCACATTCCACTCAAAAATTCTAAATTTGAATGGTTGTAACTTGAGATAGACAATTCATCACGTCAAAAAATTTGTAGAGAATGTTTAAGGCATGAAGGAATTCATGTCCATGTGATATTTTATCCTAAGATGCTTTTTAATCATACTTATGAAATGTACAAATGAGTTGACTAGTTTATTTCTACATGACGTGTTTGAGATGGTCTAGCTCTTCAAAGTTTGCTTGAAATATTGTTTGAATATACAAGGCTTGAATGAACTTATGAGGATTATACAAACCTACTTCATGTTCCTGAATGCTATGATCACCATAGAAACCTACTTTCTTAAATTTTGACAAACTACAATTTAAGTTTAATTAAAGTGTTTCACAAGATTTTTAAGCAATATGAGATTTATCCTACTTTTGGTCCACTCATTCCTTCTAGAACTATCCTCGTCTATCCAAACCTTTTATAGGCAAAAGATTCTTATGTCGGCCAAATTTGGCCAACATTTTTGGTGACATATTGGGTTTTCATGCTTCTTATGTAAGAGACTAGTAGCCTTGAACTAGTCCAATGGGTACTGTTGTCTATTTTTAGCCCATATATGAAACTCTTACACGGTTTGATAAAGTAGTGGATCATCAGGATTTTGGATAGGTCTAAAGTGTTTTAGAGACCCTATGGGATGTCAATAATGCTTCGAATAAGCATATAAACACAAGGGATCCATCTGGTTCTTCATTATGTTCATCTAAGCATCTTGGGTCTAATAGTATAATTTTTGAGTAGGCACTTTACTAATGTCATATCTCACATGTACGGATCAATCAAGAAAAATTGGTCATAAGGTTTATTCACATTTGTGCCAAGTTTATATTCACCAAGTTTTAGGTCCTCTACCAAAGTGCATCAAAAGCTATGGAGATCCAAACTTGGCCTCTCAGCCAAATTCCATTATTTTTCCATGCTTAGGCATTTTCAAAGAAGTTCAAATAGAACCAAGTGATCATCTTGACAATGCCATATCTCACATGTGTAATATTTTTAGTGTAAAATGATCACATGGGTTTATTCAACTTAGTCCCTAGTTATTGCATGTTAAGTTTTAGATCATCCATCAAAGCATGACATGAGTAATATAGGTTCAAAGAGGGTTCTCAAATATAATTTACCAATTTTCCATAATTATCCATTTTTTAGTTAAGATGTCATGCAAGATCAAGTAGACTAGCCAACTTGTGCATTTAATATATTTGCTTAAAAATTTCTTGAGACTAGCAGATCAAATGGGTTTATCCCTTGTGGTAAGAAGAGAATCTCTTAAAATTTTTGTGCCTCCATGATTATTTCACTTCAAGATATAAATCTATAAATTTAGTAAAAATATACCTACAATATAAGACATTCATGTTAACGTCAAAATAAATATTGGGAAAAATTCTATCTGTGATTGAATTTCATAGTATATGAAACTTTAATTATGTTTTGTAAAATGTCAAATGATGGTTGGTGGGATGTCAAATTTAATAAATATAAAGACAAATTCTATTTATCTTAAATTTAATTGTTGTGTGATCATCAATTATGGTCATGTGAAAATCATTTGATGAGAGTGAGGACATCAATTTTAGGATCATGAATTAGCCATTGGATTTCAAATAGTGGATCCCAAAAGATCAATGATTGGAATTTGATAAAGAAATTAGAGCTAATGGTGATCTGAGGTCAAATGGTCAATGAATCTCAAGGATGAATGTGTGCATGATAAGTGTCAAGGATGCATTCATCTAATAAAGGATTAATGGTTCTTGAGCATTTGTACAAATTGAAAAAGATGAAGTGAGATGGTCAATGTGTCAATGAGCTTAGTTATATTTTGATAATTAATTAGAGTAAAGGTGAGCCCAAGATTGTTGATGGAGCTTGAGAATCCATTTTTGAACATGGAAAGTAAGGTTTTGTATGGTCTTCTTGATGCCATTAAAGCTCTTTAAAATGCCATGGATTAGTCTAGTGGATGTAGTCAAGTATGAGGAGCATATATGGATCACCATTAGAGCTAAATATGGACCTTTGGTTCATATTTTTTATTGGGTAGGGTTGTTTTTGAAATATTTTTCATCATTTCTAAATAAGGACCTAGGTAGGACAAACTCTCAGCTCCTACAAAAACTAGTGGGTCTTTTTGGACCTGTTAAATCATAGAAGGTGCTATATGATCTATGGGTCTATTTTAATATAAGAACTATAGGAAAACTAATATCCTTAAATTTTTTTTCTATCTATAAGTGGGACCTATGATCCAAATATATAAATGGAGTAGGTACATGATAACTGCAAAAGGGCTCATCTATCAACATGGCTCCATCATCACCAAATGAGGTACTCTACTACCCAGGGTGTAGCATGATTATTAGTATCAAGATTCAAGTATTTTATCCTCATTAATAGGTCAAGTGGAATTAGGGTATCGATATGGTGAGATAGTACTTAGAGAGGTAGTTAGGTCATTTTATTCTACTCAAATGGACTTAGTAATCATAGAATAAACCCTTATATCTAATAATATACTTTTAGTGAATGACAAGAGCTCAAATATTAATGGGGAAACAAGAGATATATTTGTTGATCAAGGCATGAAAATAGAAATCAATTAAGTGCTACCACCTCACTTCCTAATCTTGAGGAATTTATTCCACTCTCTAATGCATTGTTTCCATCTCTCTTTCTCTCTTTTGCTATATATAGAGGCTTTTGAGCCAAAAAATGGATCATCTCTATATTTTATCTACTCCTCTTGTTCATGACCAAACTCTACAAAAATGGATCCTATAGCCTCTTAAAATGAATAAAATACTATGTTTTAGATTAAATTATTATGGTATACTGTGTAAATGTCAGATTTACATATGTGGTAGAAGTTTCTCCCTTATCAAATTATGATCTCACCTAGTTACTAGTTCATCTAGTTATGCAGGTCATGTTTAGTGTTCTACATCTCTTTATTCAAGCCTACATATGGATACTGTGATTAGTTAGTGTCTTTATTTAGACCTCTCATTATTTTCCCTTAGATTAGATCATTTGGTGAACCTCTTATTGAAACACTAATGTATGATAGATATTTGAGATCCTAGATCTGGTCTTTTACTTTCTTCATTGGTGTTATAAGAGTCAAATAAGGTGGATCAACAATAAACTAGTTTCATCTCCATTGTTAGTTTAGGTTTCATTTTCATGTTTTCTCTTTCTCTCTATCCCTCTTTCCCTTTTCCATAGTCGTTAGTAGGTTTTAGTGTGGGAATGAGCTAAATGAAGCATTAGAGGATCTATCCTCATTAAAAATCTTAGAGGTCTGACCCCATTATAAGATACCCATAGGTTGGCATCAATCCCATGTTGGAATAGAGTTTGAGTAAGTGGCCTAAATAATCTCCTTGATTAGTTAGGGTGAAATTTTAGTCCATAAAAATTATGTCACTCTTGGTGGGATTGGGTCTAAAAGAAGAGGGAGATTATTGGTGTGTCTTTTCTCTATCATCCTTTGGAAGCAACCACATTAGCACCAATCATGACTCCAAATAAAATTTTATATTTATGAGAAAACTAGGTATGTTTTAATGAAGATTATAATTAGTTTTTGCATCTCATTTGACATATAAGGTCAATATAAATAGTTATGTTGAATATCCCTATTATCTACCTCATTATCAATAGCCCCAATATGATCTTCATGATGTGTATGATAATAATCATCCCTACAAAGATTTATATCAAAGATATGAGTAACCTTTGAAAGTTTCTCATGATATTTATTATAAATGGAATATCTCTTACCTTCCTCATGATCCTCAGTAGAAATATGAGGACCTATTTTAGTCATATATGCAAGAATATTGCCCTGATCCTCCATATAATAGCAATCCCATCATAACATTGCTCTTCATCAACCTTATCATGAGTCATCTATACCAACACTTATGTAGACTCTAATAATCCTTTACAATAATGCACTAGAATTGTCCTCACAAAAGTATAATTCCCAATATGTCCCTACTCACCTGATTTATCATGTGAGTCATTTTAACATATAAAATAAGAATGGGCACCTATTGACAGAGCAAATTGGAACAATCTCATAGGTGATATGATGTATTTAGGTGGTTGCATTTAGAGAATTGAGGAAAATCTAAAAATAATTGAGGAAAAAATAGGTCCAACCTCACCAAACTTATGTGACTTTATATATACCACATTACCCCTCATATGTGCCACCCATTTATCCCTAAGAGACAATTCTGAGTCCCCCTTTGAGTATGCCATGTTCCTCATGCATTTATTATACCTTTCTTTCTTGTATATTTATCCAAGAGAGATATGAAAGAAAGGAGAATATTATAATGGAATAGCCTATTGTTTTGATCTAAGACTCCATCCTTTCTCAATAGCCCATTATGAAGTCCTTTAAGGTTCTAAGATGGAACCAAGTGATGAATTCATGGGGTGGGAAAAGTAAGGTAGATATGGATTTGAGATCCAAATATAACTTAGTATTTGAACCTATGCAAGTCTCTATTATTACTCTTCAAGAGTCTCCTCATGTTCCTTATCTTCATGAAGTCACTGACCACCTTAAATAGAAAATATTACAAGAGAATATTGATAAGAAAATTAGAGAGTTAGAGCTAAAATAAAGGAAAGAGGAGGAGAACAAAAAACAAAAGGTCAAAGTAAAACCTTAGTCTTTCATATATTGGAACCAAATCATGCAATCAGGTAAATCTAAAGCTACTCAACCCCCATCCCTCCCTTCTCAAAAATCTAGGTCATTTCCATCTTACAAATCCATCTAGAGTAGTATGCCAAAAAAATAGGAAGACATTGATATAAAAGACAAGTAGTTGAACAAATGAGGTGTCACATATGTCTCATCTCCCTTGGGGTCATCTCAATAATATCATATGCCACTCCTTAAAGAGGTAAGTGGTGAACTCCATGTTGAACTCATAGTTGATAATGGTGAATTATTAGAGTTAGAAGAGGAGATCATTATTGGGATACCACTTGGAAAGAAAAATCATGTCTCAATATTTATTAATGTCAAAGAGGATGAGATGTAAGAGCAAGTGTAAGTTGGATATGAGATCCAGTAGGGAGAAGTATCATATGTGCATCAAGAGGTATTTCTCAAGAACCTCTTGATCACATATCATTTTTTGAAGATCAAGAGTGTTCTCAAGATCTTATGGTTGATGATATATATAAAGTAATAAATCATCTTCACTTGTAAGGTATCCATGAAGATAACTCACATAATACCATTTCTGAGGTAGAGAGCATTTTTGAAGAAGAAGACCATTGGAAATAATTGTTCCATGATTTCATGGGTGAGATTGATGAGTTTAAGATGGCATATTTGAATGAGGAAATAGTGTAGTAGGTGGGATATTTTAGAGATTACATTAATTCTTTAGAGCATGAAGACACTAGCTTGATGACCTCATGCATCAAGAAGAAAATATTGAGGAAGTGGTGGTTATAGATGATAAGGAAGATAAAGATGATTGGTAGTTTCAAATGAATCCCTTTCAAAAGCTCAAAGATCTTGGTCAAGTTGAGGATCAAGTACTTGAGAAGGTGGACAAATAATTTCCCATGGAAAAAAGTTATAAAGATAAATATGCAGAGCTCTTTGATGATCTTGAATAACTTGAATCAAAAGAGAAGCCCAGTCTTATTAAATATACTATGGAAACCAAGGAGGTATGCCTTTTTGAACCACTGTTGGAGGTTATAGTTGAATAACTAGATGAGAAAGCTAATAATTCTTGGATACACATGGATGACTTATTTGTATCTACTTGGTTCTCATTGAACATCATGCTAAAGAGGCTGAAAGTTGTAACAAAGAAGTAGGCATCAATATCAAGATTCAAGAAGTTTCATGCCTCATTCAATTCCTCATCCCATGAGGCAAGAAAATTGGAAAACTTTACTTTTGATCTACGAATAAAGGTACACATATTTTTAGTCTATATATATTTCATTAATGTTTTTCAAATTCTTGTAAGTGTTGTTTCTAGCACATTTATTTTTTGTCCATGTTTTAGGTTAGTTTCCTTTTTAATAAGTTCCTTGGGAAATCTAATCTATTTTGTTATTTTTTTGTCCTTGTATTTGTTTCAAGAGAGGTTAGATCAATATTGGTAGTCATTCTATTGTATCCAAAGAAGAGAATCCATGCCCAATAGACTAGACAAGGGACATAGTCTGAGTTTTTTTGCATAGATAGGAATTCAACCCCTATGGCTCCCCAAAGATGTTGGCCATTTTTGGCCCACATATGAAGCTCTTTTATGGTTTGATAAATTAGTGGATTAGAAGGCTTTTGGATAGGTCTAAAGTGTTATAGATACCTTATGGTATGCTAAGAGTACTTGGAACAAGTACGGAAGTACAAGGGATCCATCTAGTTCTTCATTGTGTTCATCTAGGCATCTTAGGTCTAATGGTTGAATTTTTGAGGTTCACTTTTCTAATGTCATATGTCACACATATATATGAGTCAAGAAAAATTGGTCATGTGGGTTTGTTCATACTTTTGTAAAGTTTATTTCCAATAAGTTTTAGGTCCTCTACCAAAGCACATAAAAAGTTATTGAGATCTAAAGCTAGCCTCTTATCCAAATTCCATTATTTTTCTATACTTATCCATTTTCAAGTAAGTTAAAATAGATCCAAGTGATCATATTAAAAAGGCCATATCTTATATGTGTGATAGTTGTAAAGGAAAATAGTCACATGGGTTTTTTCATCTTAGTCCTTAGTTTTTATGCACTAAGTTTTAGACCATCCACCATGGTAGGAGTTATGTAAGTTCAAAGTTAGTTCTCAAATGAAAATTTCCAAGTTTCCATACTTAGCCATTTTTGAGCCAAGACATCATGCAAGATCAAATGGACCATCCAACTTGTGAATTTAATATATTTATTAGAAAGTTCCCAAGACTAGAAAATCAAATGGGTTCATCCCTTTTGGTAAGAAGATCACCTCCTAAATGTTTGGTGCATCCATGATTATTAAATTTAAAGATATAAATCTACAAAGTTAGTCAAAATGGACCTACAACATAAGATGTTTTCAATAATGTCAAAATAAAGTTAGGCAAAATTATATCTGTGCTTAAATTTGATGGTCTATAGGATTTCAGTTACATTCTACAGAACACCAAATTATGGTTGATGGGACATCAAATTTAAGATAAATCAAGACAAATTCTATTGAGATTAAATTTGATAGTCACATGACCATCAATGACAGTAATGCAAAGATCATTTGATGGGAGCAAGGTTGTCAATTTTAGAATCATGAACTAGCTATTAGATTTGAAGCAGTGGGTCCTAGTAGATCAATGGTTAGTGTTTTGATTGAGAATTCATATCTAACAATGAGAGGATGGCAAAGGTTTAGTTAATCTCATGGGTGAATATGTGTATTATAAGTGTTAAGGATGCATTCAATTGATATAAGATCAATGGTTCTTAGGAATTTATATAGATTATAATTGATAGATAAAAATGATCGATGTGTCAACAAGCTTAGTCATATTTAGATAACCAATTAGAGAAAAGGTGAGCCCAGTGTTTTTGATAGAGGTTGAGAATCCATTTTTTACTATAAAAAGAAAAAAAAATTAGGGTCTTCCCAATGCCATTGAATCTCATTCAAACTCCATGGAATAGTCTAGTGGATGCAATCAAGTATGAAGAGTATATATAGATTGCCATTGGAGCTAAATATGGACATCTAGCTTGTATTTTTGCTTAGGTAGGGTTGTTTCTATAATAGTGTTCCTCATTTCTAAAGGACTTAGGTATGAAAAAATCTCAGCTCCTATAAAGACTAGTGGGTCTTTTTGGACCCTTTGAAGCCCATAAGGTGTTATATAGTCTATGGGTCTATTTTAATATAATAACTATACGAAAACCAATGTCCTTAGATTGGTTTTCCATATATTGGTGGGACCTATGATCCAAATATGGAAATGAAGCAAGTATATGATATATGTAAAAGTGATCATCTATCAATGTTATTTCATTATCACCAAAGTGGGTACTCTACTACCCAGGGTATGGCATGATTGTCAATATTAAGATTGAAGGATTTGATCCTCATGAATAGGTCAAGTAGACTTAAGTTCTTGAGATGGTGAGTTATTACTTGGAGAGGTAGTTAGGGGATTTTGATTCTACTCAAATATAATTAGTCATCAAGGAACAAACCTTTGTCTCTATTAAGACACTATTAGCTAATGAGCAGAGCTTAGGGATTATTGGGACAACACGACATCTATTTATTGATCAAGGCATGTAAAAAAAACTAATCAAGTGTTGCCACCTAACTTCCTAATTTTGCGGACTTTCCTCCACTTTCTAATGCATTGTTCCCATATCTCTTTCTCTCTTTTGTTATATATAGAGGATTTTGAGCCAAAAAATGGATCCTCTCATTTTCTCTACTCCCTCTCTTGGGCATGACTAAACTCTACCAAGATGGAGCTTGTAGCCTCTTGAAATGAATAGAAGACTACGTTTTAGATTTCATTATTATGGTATAGTGTGTACATGTTAGATTTACATATGTGGTCAAAGTTTCTCCCTCATCAAATTATGATCTCACCTAGTTACTACCTCATTTAGTTATGCAGGTCATGTTTAGTGTTCTACATATCTTGATTGAAGCCCATGTGTGGATATTGTGATTGCCTAGTGTTTTACTTTAGACCTCTCCTTCTTTTCCCTTAGATTAGATCATTTGGAGAACCTCTTCATGAAACAATGCTTAATGACAAATATTTAGGATTCTAGATCTAGTCTTTTACTTATTTCATTCTTGTTTTAAGCATCAAATAGGGTGGATCAGCCATAAATTAGGTGCATCACTACTATTATCTTAGGTTTCCCTTTCATGTTTTATATATCTCCATCTCTCTATTTTCATATGTCATTAGTAGGTTTTAGTAGTTGGAATGATCTAAATGATGTATCATAGGATCTAGCCTCATTAAAAATCCTATAAGTCTAACCCCATTATAGGATACCCATGGCCTAGGGTCACTCCCATGTTGTACTAGAGTTTTAGTAAGGAGGCTTGAAAAATATCCTTGCTTAGTTAGGGTGTAATTTTAGTCCATAACAAGTACACAAAGTCATAATATTTTATCTCAACTAAAATTTTTATGAGATTGATAAAAGGCTAACCCTTTCTAAAACCCTCTTGTTAAACCAACAAAGACCAAAAATAAACAAAATAACAATTGTGCCCAAGTCATTTACTAAAAGGAAAACACATAACTAAAATTAAATGTGCACAAGGTACTTAGAGAAAAGTATATAAAACTACTCTAACATGTTATAATATCATACAATAGCTAAAAAATCTTCTAATAACAAGGCTTTAAATGAATGTGATTGATTACAAAGCGTAGTAAGTCTCCATATAGTTGGCCAAGCTAAAAATCATTATGTTCTTTACATCCATAGATTAAATAAGGACCACTCCACAAGCTATCAAACTTGGTATGGTTGCCTAGCTTGGCCTTATTTGAGTCGCACTTGAGGACTAGGTCCCCTTATTTCAATTCCCTTATTATATCTCTCTTGTCAAAGGATTTATTGATTTGATCTTGATGTGGCTCTAATGTCTTCATTGCAAGGCCCCTAGTTTCTTCAAGATCCATGATTTCTATCATCCTTATGTTCATAGGCTCACTCTCCATTAACTCAAGTTAATGGGCCAACTTCAAGGTATATAATTCAAGAGAAATGGGAAATCTGGCTTCCCCTCCATATATAAAAACATATGGAGAATTGGCAATGGTATCTTTGGGATTCACTTTGTCATCCCATAAGGCTATCCTTTCCTTTCTATGCCACACTCATTAATTCTCTCCCATGCTCCTCTTAATAATCCTTATCAAGTTCTTTTTTGTGGACACTACCAATCCATTACCTTGGGGGTAGTAAATAGAGGATGTGTTAAGGTATATGCCTAGCATAAGTGCCCATTAACTTGTCTTCATACCCATAAATTCTAAGGCATTATCTAAAATTATAGTAGCTAAGACCCAAACCTAGTCATTATGCTATCATAAAAATCTAATATTATTATTTCATTAGCTTTTTACAAGGTAATTTCTTCCACCCTCCTAGTGAAGTAGTTAGTTTTTATGATCACCCATTTATGCCATGTACTTGAAGGTGGACTTATCATTCCTATGAAGTCCAACCCCTATTACATGAAGTGTTACTCTACTTAGATTGGGTTGGGTGGAAGAGCTACTAATATTTGTTTACCTACAAATAGAACAAACTTATGACATTTCCTAACCCATGCATAGGTGTCCTTAAAAAGGCTGGGATAGTAATAACTAACCCTCATTATTTTTATTTTTGTTCTTGGAGAAAAATGTCCTCTTACAAGTCCATCATGGAACTGATCTTAAAGCTTTGTCACTTGATTATCATCAATTCACCTAATAAGTACCTCATTGAGGTCCTTTCTTAAAATAATAACATCAACTAATGCATAAGGTATGTAATGAAGCTTGAAATACCTTAATTTTTATCTATCCAAACCTTGAGGGCATTCTCCTAACATCAAGAAATATGTCATATCTTGCAGCCAACTATTGTGAGGTGGAGGTGCATCTAGCTGTTAGTTGTCTTGTATCACCAAAATAACTTGTTTATCTTCTTGAATATCATCTACCATATGCATAAGACTTTGACTCTTACCAGCTTGGTGACTTTGATCTCCACATCATACTCCATTACCTTGGTAATCTAATCAATTCTTTTCTCATTCAAATCTTTGTTAAGGATAAAGTCCTTTACTCTAGGATGAGACACCATAAGATGGATCTTGTTGTTGGAAAGAATTGGCCTAAATTTTTTGAGGCTTTTCAAAGATATAAGAACCTAGTTTTCTATAAAAGTATGATTTACCTCACATCCTTCTAGCCATTGACTAAAAAAGGTAACTAGTTGCTAAAGTCCTTCCATGTTCTTCTACATTATCATGGTTGATATGTTCTCAACATTGGCAAAGGTGTATAATATAAATACCTTTGAGAATCTAAGATTAATGAGTGAGGGTTCTTGGGAAATGGCTTCTTTTATGGCCTCAAAAGCTTCTCTACTTTCATTTGACCAAGTAAACACTTACTTCTTCTTCTTCAGAATTGTGGTAATGGGTTTGATTGGGTTTACAAACCTAGGTATAAACCTTCTCACAAAGTTTATCTTCCCAAGAAATCTCTAGATTCTTTTCTTGTGTTTAGGAAGAGATAAGGTTAGTATATCACTTATTTTATTAGGGTCAATGGATACTAATTCCTTTAAAATAGTGTGACCCAAAAGTTTACCTTCATGAACAAAAAACACACATTTCTTAAGATTTAAAGAGATCTCATACTCTCTACATCTTTTTAAGATAAACCTTTGATGTTCCATGTGCTCACTATCCTTCTTGGAGAATAATGTGATGTCATTTAAGTATACCAGCACCATTTGATTCATCAACCCTTGGAAAACCATATCCATAGATCTTTGGAAAGTTTCTCTTGCATTTGAAAATACAAAAGGCATCTTTTGGTAAGTATATGTTCCCCAATTTATGGTGAAGGTAGTCTTATATTGATCTCCCTCTCTTACAAGCACTTCATTATATCTTGAATATCCATCTAAAAGGAAGAAGCATTCTGAACTAGCAACTATTTGAAGAATTTACTCCATGGATGGTAGGGGGTAGTGGTACTCTAAATATACCTTATTCAAATCCCTAAAGTGAACACACAATCTAATTTCCATACTCTTTTTCCTCACAATCACCAAATTGGTTACCCATGAAGAGTTGTTAATTGGAAAGATGATCTTGGATTCAATCAATTTAGTTAACTCTTTCTTCATAAGCTCTTCAATTTTGGGCTTTATATGCCTTTAATTTTACTTGATAGGCTTGACATTAACTTCTAGTTTTATAGTGTGTTGGGCCAGCTTGGGATCAAATCCTTTAAAGTCACTATATTCCCAAGCAAAGATATCTACATATTCTCTACAAATCTCAATTAAACTATGCCTCTCAGCTTTAGTTCTTACCTTACTCAGTTTGAGGAACTTGTCCTTGAAGATAAGGACTCTTTCATAGTTCTCTTCACTTGTTGACATTATTACCTTGTCTTTTATCATATGGTCTCCCTCATTAGAAAGACCTTCAAGGGTGACAAGATCTTTAGGAATCTTATTGGATTTAAACTGAATAATTTGCTACTCATACTAATATTGAAACTTTTCCTAGTTTATGGAGGAAAACTCTACTTCCTATTAAAATAAATAGGCAATTTTATTATCATTCTCAAACACCTACAAATGAGCTTCATTGTCTAGCATTGATGGTCTCACTACCACTTTGATATGTGGCTATACCATGGTATTTTTTAACTCATTAGGGATATCAAATTGAGCTCCCACAACTACCAAACTATCATCATTTCCATTTTGGTTCCTTGGAACTACTTAGATGTTAAAATATTAAAAATCCTCAATTAAATCCCACACTTTAATCCTCAATTAACTCCCACACTTTATGCTTTTAAGACTTTATCAAAGGGTTCTTGGTGATATTCTAGCCTCTAACCTAGTGCACTATCAACTCATTATCCCCATAAACTTGTAATTTTTTTATTCCTCTCTTATTATCCCATTGAAAGCTAGGGATAATGCCCTCATACTCTATTCTATTTCAAGAGAAACTAAATAGTAACTTGTAAGAAGAGAAATACTTATCATTGGATGGGGATACTAGCATTGTACCTACACATACTCCATGTTTGCTCCTTGAAACATCAAATAAAAATTTCCATAAGCCACTTGGATATTTTTTAGGTCTAATGAGGGATGGCATGGACTGATTATCTTCATTTAAGTAGTAAAAACCCATGTCCATCTCTTCAACTCCTTCTAAGGGATCAACCAAATGATTGTCATTTCATAGTTCATCCAAGCACATGTCTAGTATCTCTTCAGGGTAAGTATTTATTTACTAACCAACCATATATTCATCCTCATAAATAATGGTGTGATTGAGGTTTATGATATCTAGCCCATAAGGCTCTATGTGGAATTGTGTAATGGGCTCAGCTTTGATAGATACCTTGGTTTCATATCTTGTTATGATTACCATTTATGACTAGTTTGCTACAAGATAACCTCCAATATTTGTTTTAAATTGTGTAGATAATCATAGTGAAAAATAAGGAGGAACATCAAGGATCAATACATCTTGAATCACTAAGACACTAGGACAATCATATGGGTTCAATTTGAGATCTTTGATGATACCAGATAACTTGTTAGAATAACCATCAAGCTGCATCACTCCCTTAGATTGGGGCTCATATTTTAGACCACATTAATTGGCTATGCACTTTATCATTAGTGAGGTGTTATCCCCACTATTTACCAAACAATTTTGTACTAAAGAGTCACCAACTATCACTAAAATATAAAAGGGAGGAGGTTTGACCACCTTACCTAGTTGCCCTTCACTAGGTCATTTGGCTACATTGGTGAGAACTACATTTTCTTTACTTGGTTCCTTCTCAAGAAACTTGATCTTTGATAATGCTTCCTAAATTATATTCATCTATCTATTCATGGAGATCATATCCCAAATTGGCACATTCACAATGGACTTTTTCACTTGTTTCACAATGTTGATGGGTACACCACCAACCTTTGGTTGTGCTTTGGGAGCCACAAATATAATTTGAAATTGTGAGTTTTGGGTAACAAAGGAAATCCTATAATTTTTATTCCTTAAATTTTTTGGAACCTTTAGAGAAATAACAAGTTCATTTGGCTTTGATATTGAAGGAGTAATGGTGGGACGCTCTTTGATTGCTTCCTGGTTACCATCCATGTTCCTTATTTTGAACTTTGTATTTAATACCATTGGAATGTATGCTTGGATAGAACTATCCTATTGATTTAGTGTATAACACTATTATTTCTCATAGTTAATCATTTTATAACCCAATTGGCTTACTCCTTGATCATGGCTTTGACCTTTTTGAGGCTCTTCTAGTTTTTTCATCATGGGTACCTTTATGTTTTGAGACATTAGAGCTTGACTATACCCATAATTGGTATCATTCTACCATTGATCATTGAAATCTTGAGTGAAATCAATGGTTGGAATAATGGATTGCCCAAAATATTATTCCAAGGCATGGTACCTATTGACCAAATTTAATTTTTAGGTTAAATTGGGCCACCCCTATGTAAAAAAACATGATTTCTAAATGTTTTAGGGGGTTTAATTTTTGGTCATAAGGTTTATCATAATAAATTTAATGTTATTCAATGTTATATTAGCCTTGGTCACTTACTTTATTAGCCAACCTATCCTTTTGAGTCATTTTAAAGGTTAAAATTGAGCATTTAATGAGTTGTACACATTTTTTGGGAAGTGTGAAGGCTCAAAAACATGATGTCACATCCCATGTGTCCTTAGATGCCTTAATAAACTGACATAACTAAAACATGGTAGGTTCATCAGAATAAAATATAGTTTTCTTGAGGAAAAAGGTGAGTTTGGCACTTGTATAACTCATGGGGAAGTCTGCCACATGGAGAGGATCATGGTGTGTCTCTTAAGCTTCCTCAATCTTAGTTCCACATTTTTTTAATTTAGAAGTGCCATTTTTGGCTCAAAGCAATTCTATTCCTTGTTCACCCTTCTTCGGAAGCAAAAGTAACCTTTAAGTTTTTGCTCAGTATAGTTAAAATGCGAGGTTTTAATAAAAATTATATTAGGGGTTTATTATATACTTAGATTGAATTTGATGTTTGGTGGTATAATAATGATTGTATGATATTTATGAACAATTCCTAAGAAGTTGACCTTTCAAATCTGCTTGGTAATCTGTGTACCCTACAAGTTTTACATTGGTTTGAGCATCTCTGTACAATCCAATTGATGATATTAATTTTAGAATATTTTTACTCTCCCATATAATTATTTTCATGCTTAGTTTGAAGTTTGAATTTTATTTTATGGTTAAATCATTTTGGGTTTGAATACTGGTCTTATGTGGGCTCACAGGTCTATTTTTCACCATGTTCATGATTTCATGATTTTTAATGGCTCGAAGGGGTTGTGATAAGTCCACTATAATGTTTAAAATGTGATTTTTTATATCATTAAATCTAAAGTTCTCTCTCAAAAATAATCTCCATGAAAATGCAATTTTTGAGTGCCATACAGTCATGTGACAAAAAAGTACACTTTTAGGTGCTCTCATAGAGAGTTTCAACATTGAAATGGAATTATAATAGATTGTTTTGAGTTTTAACATAATTTTAATCCATTTAGAAAATCATTAAGGAGATATAATTTTATTTATAAGACAAACTCCTTTAATACATTCACAAATTCATCCTCACTACCCATATACAATTCACCATGCACATATAGCCTTCATTGATGACATCATGCTATGATATAATTTTTAGTAGTGGTATCAAGATATTTTATAAATTTGTAATTAATTTTTGAGGTTTTTTTAAAATTCATAACCTAATAAATGGTAAACATTATGCACATTATTCACAATTGCATATATTGTTTACAGACCTAAAAATCACCATCTATAGGTGACTTGACAGAGAGTTAGAAAATCCATTTTGAGGTGTTAAAGCACATAATGTAACCCAATTTTAATTAATTACATTTTTAATGGATCTCAAAAATATGTTGTAAGTGATATATGGCTAGGTTAAGTTGAAAACCACCTCCAATAAATTTGACTAAGTTTTGAGACCAAGTTCCCTAAAATACAAAAATAGAGGTCCCAAGGGTTTTTTGAATGTCCTATAACATGTTTGCCAAGAGATTTATGTAATATATATAAGTTTACTTTGTATCCACTCTAATATATTGGAACCATGCCAGAAATGTAATTTAAGGAGTGAGTGGAAGTTAGAGATTTGGAACCTCAAATGTGCCCTTAAAAACACTAAATTTAGGTATTGTCATCTACAAGTTTGAGGCTAAAAATGATATTTTATTCCAAAGTTTCACATTAGGTATATAATAATATTTTATTGGATCTAAATGGTTTAGGTGACACTTATGGTCATAAATATCATTAGGAGGAATGATAATTTATGCTTAGACCCCTATACCCATTTTCAGTTCGTATAGGTGGCCTAAATGCACACCTACAGCCAATCAGTAGATAGTAACATAAATTAGTATTGTTTGAGAATTTTAAATAAATTATATATGATTCATATGAATTGAAAAAATCATGGATGAATCCAAATAATCTCAAGAGGGTTCTAATGGTTTTTTACCATGGTTTTTAGGATAGAGGTCACATATAATATTCCCTACAGTCACTTGTAGGTGACTATGGGAAAATAGTCAATTGAGATATATGTTTTTAGGGTGTTTTAGGATAGTTCCAAATATTAATACAATTAAAAACATAAAATAAATATAGGGTAGGCAGAGGAGGTTGTGAGCATTGTTTTAAAGGCATAATTCATATATTAATACCTATAAGGGTCTTGGGATTTAAAGTTTTAAGGGGCATATTGACATAATGAAGAGCCAATTATTTGTGTAGGGTGTCTTATTTACTTGAGGAAGATTCTCCACCATTAAATTAGTCTTATAAAATAGGGTAATTTTCCTCTATTTTTTCTCAAATAGAGGGCACTCACCTTAAGAGAAGCCGACAAGTTTTAGAGAATAAGAATAGAAGGATGGATCAAGAGTTGTGGAGACTTGGAAAGAAGGTTTATATAGTTTAACGACACCTAGGAAATCATAAAAAACTAGGCATAGAGGGAGAAATCTGTCATAATAGTATAAGTTCTTGAAATTATAGGCAGGTCTGTAAGGCCTTGTTATGCCTAGTGCCAAATGGTAGGCCACTTTTATTTCTAGATCTAGGTGACCTTTTCTGACTAATTAGATAATTCTTGTTGTATGTCATTAGATTTTTTTGAGATATTGGTATGTATTTGAACCATAAAAATTCATTTTGTGCTTTGAGGCAACTCATACCTATTAGGTAAGGTGTATGCCTAGTGCCCAAATGAGATGTCATTTTCACGTATAACATGAGATATGATTCTTATCCTATTATATCATGTTCATAAGGTGCAATTAGTAATTTTAAAACTTTAGAATTGTAAATAAATATTCAAGAGAACCAATTTTGGCTTGAGACCATTGTTAAGCCTATGCAAATGGGGAAAATATCTCAATAGGAGAGTCTCAAATGCTCATATCCTCCTAGAGGATCTACATGGGAGCCCAAGGAGTTTTTGGAATTTATTAAGGTCCTTGAACATCAAATTAGTGAAATTTCAAGTTTAATGTGAAACTTGTATAAATAAAGATTAAGAATTAGAACTATCAAAAACCCTTACAAACCCTTCCTAATTACTTGATGGAGGAAATGAAGATAGAGATTCATTATAATGGCATATTTTTACTATGAATACTATTATAAGTTATAGAGGAATCACTTAAGATACTCCCAATGCTTTTTTTTTGTATGAACCTATATGGATGGGATGAGAAATAGGGTATTTTTTACAATTTTTTATGTTGTGTAAGTTATAAGAGGAGTTTAAATATGAAACCAACTCTAGAAGGAATATCTAGACTTGGGATGACCAATAATGTCAATTTAATTCCAAGTAAAAACTTATATGTTTAAAAACTAAGTGCTTCATCTCAGCCATTCAAAACTAGCATATTGGACAAGCTAATGAGAAGTGTGAAAACTCTAAGTGAAAATGATTTTAATTTTGTATTGATGATTTTAATGACATGGATGGTATTTAAAGGTGTCGTAAAATAAATCCCATGTATTTTCATAATAAACTAATGTCTTTTTGGAATCTAAGTGTGCAAGGTGCATGAAGGAAGAGTTTTCTTGATAATAGATGATGATATCTCCTTTCCAGATGATTCCACAAGATCAAGCCTACAACCAATACATGGAGACACATTCATGATACCCTTACCCTTATTTAAAATCATTGGACCTAGTCCTACTCAGTTATTAGGCATTTAAATAGGGTCAATCACGAAGGTAGTTTTTTAATCCAATCAAAGAGTTTTCATGCCATTTTTCATGAGTTTTATGACTTGGATTGACATTTATAATTCTTGGCATTTAATGGTTCATCCCATACCATCTTCACATTAAAAATTAACTAATTTTATCAGCTTTAAAAGTGTCCTTGTTACCCTTATAGTTTTTTCTTCTCCTCTCTCTCTCAAGTTATATAAGAACTAACCATTTTGGCATTATAATATATGCTTCACTTGAGTATGGTGAATCCCTACTCAAATGCATATATTTTGATTAGTAAGAATAATAATTTTTACCTATTCATCATTATTATTAGTTTGTTTAACTTTAATTTTGGATCTTAATTGGTGAAGACTATGGATTCCTTAACATGTCTCATTCTTGCATCCTATTTACAGTTAGAAAGCTTCTTCTTACAGGGCATGTGAATAGTTCTAGTATATGTCTAGGTTTGAGTGAGTTAGTATATTAATTATTTCCCTCATATTCCTATTTTATAGTCCTCCTAGCTTTTCACATTCATCCATAACCTCAAAATGTAACATTGATGTGAGAAGATGAAGATTGTAGAAGTGTATGTTCAATTTGTATCTTGATTCCTTGTGTAACATGCTACTGGTTAAAATTCATCATCTATTTTAGTGTATCACTTCACGTAGGTTATTTTTATTTATTTATCTCTCTCCCTTTTTAACCCCCAAATTTAATTTTCGTTGTGATCCAAAGTGGTACATCAAGGGAGCTAGCCATATCTAGAGATTCACCTCATCCTTAGGATACCCACAAGCTTAGAGGTGTCTCCATTGTTCCACTTGGATGAGGATAGCTTTTCCATCTCCTCAAAGGGTGTAAATCCAAGTGAAAATAGTGTTTGTCATGCTTGATGGGATTCTTGGCCCAACAATTAGAGATATTTTTGGTTTTGTCTCTCAATAATTATCCTTTAGAGACATCTATCAAAGCATCAATGGTGACTCCAAAGATATATCAACTAGTCAAGCAACCCAGATTATCCTTTGAATATTTTTGGTAATAATTTCCTTTGGGTTTTTTCTTTGAATGAAGTTTCATGGCTAATTTTGGTGTTGAGCACTATTTAACACAAGTTGGTGCGACTTTTCAAGCTTGTGATATTCCCTATCAATATAAAAAAATTCTTAATCAACCTTATCATGAAGTGTATCATCCCATTCATGAATTATATCAATCCTAAAATTATCCTACTCCATTTCCTACTCCTAATCAACCTAGACACTTCTCAAGTCAATCCATTCTCACCTTTAAGAAGACTCTTTCAGGGTATGAGAGGTATATGTTAGAGCATGATACTCTAAGATCATGTGGTCAATCGATTCTTATGTATATTATTAATAAGGTGAGATATGAATTAGGTTTAATCAAAAGAGAGTGGGTACCTATTGAGACAGTCAATTTCCAAAGGCTCACAAGTGAGATGCTTGATGTGAGAGGCTTGGTTTCTTCTTTAGATGATAGGCTAGGAATTCATGAAAGGTAACCTCACCAATCCTATCCGACTTCATATCTAGTCCCCTAAGTTTATTATCAACCATATTTCATCCATAATCATGATCCCAATCAAGTATATCAAATTCATCCTTCTCCTAATCAGTTGGAAGAGAAATTTGAGAAAAGAAACCTTGTTTTTTGAGCAAACCTTGATAGGCAAATTAAATTGGCCAATATACAGATGTAACAGTCCATGCTAGCAGCGAAAGAAGTGGATTTAAATCCCTCATTTTCCTCTCCTATTTTATCCCCATCACCTAAAAAATATACTCATAATCCAAATACCCTAAGCTGTAACAAAATAGTGGAGTCATGGGGAAAGAAAAAGGATAAAATTCTTGACAAAGACTGTGAAGTTGAGAAGGAGATTGATCCTATACAACTCCCTCCCACCCTTCCTCAATAAAATAATTCTAACCATAACATCCTAATATATATTAAGATATTATATGGGAAAATAAAGAATATAGAAGTTTGGTTGATAAGGAGTTTGAGGTTGTGAATGAAGTTGATACTTTGAAAGTTCATCCTTCTATTCCTCAAGAAACTTATTGTTTTCCATGTCAACCCTCATTAATTAATTTTCTGCATGATTATTCCTATTAAATTCAAGACATAATTTTCCAAGAGAACCTATCCAATAAAATTGAATATTTAGAGGTAAATGTGAAATTGCTAAGTCAAGGTGGAATGGAAGGTTTAGACCTAAAAGAAGATCTTATTCCTAAACACACCACATCCACCCTTCCTCAATAGAGTACTCAAGATAAATTAGATGTGAATGAGGTTTTTATTAAGTGGAAGTAAGAAAATAAAGTGGTATTAACCCAAGGTCTTCCTCTCCTTCCTTAAGAGCTTTCAAAAGAGTCTCTTGCATTCCATTCCCAATCTGATTTTGAGTTTTATGTGCCACTTCCACCAACTAGTTCATCTTGTCCTCACCCCATAACCTTTTATGTTAATGTACCTATGGTATGGGAACCTAAATGGGAGTATTTTGTTGATAAAAACTCATAACTCTTTCTTGAATAAAGTCTATCTCCTTGGTAGCCTCATTGGACTAAGTCACATGAGTTCAAAATGCCTAGTCTTTGAATCACAAAGAAAGAGATGAAAAATCTTGTATCCCTTAACAATAAAAGTCCTTTTATATAGGTTGAGATACAACTTGAGAACCCTCAAGAGATATTTAATGATGAGTAAGAGTTGATTTCTTATGTGTAAATTTCTTACTGGGTTGATGAAGAAGAATGTCTTCATTTTTCCAAAGAGGAAGAAAGGATGATTAGCTCTTCCATCACTTTGTGACATACCATAGATGAAAATTAAAAATTACACAATCATAATTTTAATGATTTGTTTTAAATAATTATATTAGGATATACCCCTCTTCAAGGAGGCTATGATATGGTCAAAGATGGAGAAGGCAGCTTTGGCACTTAAATAAGTATGCAAAGAAAAACAAACCTTTCAAATTTATCCTTTTAAGAGGCATATGCATATGATGATGAAAATTTTTAAGTCATAAAGATGGGATATCATCCTCTCAATCAGTTGGAAGAAACACATCAGCTCTTAAAGGATGGAATAAGCTCTTATTGGCCTCAATCTTCTATAGAAAAATAAGTCAATCCTCTTAAAGTTATGCCTACTAAGGAGATACAAATTGACCATAAAATGAAGAGTAGGAATAAGTATGAAACATGTTAACATGTCAAATAGGAGTATATATACATTGGATACCTCTTTAACTATGATATACTTGAGATCAAATCAAGTGAAGTGCTAAGGAATAGGTCTAATTCACAAAGCATTCATTTCAAGGAGAAGCATACTTTACACTATGTTTCATCTCACCATGAAGATGATTCAAGAGTTTTTTCTTCTGATCATATAAATGAGGTATGATTAGTATCTAGTTGTGCATAATAGTTTGTTTTCATATTCCCCTAAGTGCCTTGAGCACATGTGTGTGTGTCTTATTATGTGTTTGCCTTACTTTGTGTGGTTGAGGTAATTAATGGTTTTATATTGATAAAAGCTTGTGTTTAAAGGTATTATTATTTGTATAAAAATTTATATGAATCCCTAATCTTAATGGACTGATAAGGGTAGCTATCCTAGTTAGTATAGCAGACATACTACCCTTATGAGTCACCAATTTGTTGACCAAATATAACTTTTAGGTCAAATTTGGGCACCCCTAGGTAAAAATATTTATTATTAAGTATTTTATGGGTTTAATGTTTGGTAATAAGGTTTAAAATAGGTCATTTAATGGTATTAAATGTTATATTAGCCTTGCTCACTTATTTTATTAGCCAACATGTCTTTTTGAGTCATTTTAGGGGTCAAAATTAAGCATTTAATTAGTTATAAGGGTTTTTTTCAAAGTGTGAATGTTCTAAAATGTGATGTCACATCCCATGTGTCCTTAAAGCCCTTAATAAACTGACTTAATTGAAATATGGTAGGTTCATCAAAAGAAAAGGATGCTTTCTTGAGGAAAAAAGAGAGTTTGGCATTTGTACAGCTCATAGGGAAGTGTGCCACATAGGAGAGGATCATGGTGTCTTTGTTACACTTCCCAAAGCTCATTTACATGAATTTATTTATCTATAAGTTCCATTTTTGGCCCAAAACTATTCTGGTCCATTTTCACCCTTTTTGGCAAGAAGAAATGACCTTCAAGTTTTTGATTAGTATGGTTAGCATGTGAGGTTTTAGTAAAAAAACTCTTATGGGTGTATTCTAAACTAATTAAAATTAAATTTTATGTTTTTTTAGATTAATTATTCTCTGATCTTTATGAACCATTCCTAAGAAATTGACCTTTCAAAATTGCTTGATAATCTATATACTCTATAGGTTTTGTCTTATTTTGAGTATATGCATATAATCCACTTGTTGATATTAATTTTAGAGGAATTTTAATATCCCATGTAATTATTTTAATTATTTTTTCAGTTTTTAAATGGATTTTATGGGAAAATAATCTTGGGTATGCAGACTAGTCTTATGTGGGATTAGAGGTCTATTTTCACCATGTTCAAGATTTCATGATTTTTTAATGGATCTAGAAGGTTTTGATAATTCAAATATAATGTTTCCAATGTGATTTTTGATATCATGACATCTAAATTTATCTCTCTAAAACAATCTCCATGAAAATGTAGTTTTTGAGTCTCATATAGTCATGTGATAGAAAAGTACACTTTTAGGTGCTCTCATAGAGATTTTCAACATCAAAAGGGAAGTATAATAGATGTTTTTGAGTTTTTAAATAATTTTAATCAATTTTAACACTCATTTAGGATATATCGGTTTATTGAGAAGGTAAAATCCTTTAATACATTGACAAATTCATCCTCACTACCCATATACAGTTCACCATGCACCTACAGCGTTTATTGATGACATCATGCTATGATATACTTTTTAAGAGTGGTATAAAGATATTTTAGAAATTATTAACTCATTTTGGATGTTTATTTTTATTATAAACCCAATAAATGGTCAAAATTATGCACATTATTCATAATTGCATATATTGTTTGCAGCCCTAAAAATCACCATCTACAGGTGACTTGATAGAGAGTTAAAAAAGCCATTTTGAGGTGTTAAATCACATAATAGAACCCATTTTTAAGTAATTAAATGTTTAATGTATCTTAAAATATATTTTTTAAGTGATATATGGTTATATTAATTTTATAACCACCTCCAAGGATGTTGATTGAGTTTTGAGACCAAGTTCCCTAAAATGCAAAAATAGAGGTCCGAAGGGTTTTGTGAATGTCCTATAACATGTATTCAAAGATATTTGGAGCATATATATAAGTTTAATTTGTATCCCATATCATAGATAAGAACCATTCCTAAAATTTAAGTCAAGGAATGAGTGGAAGTTAGAGATTTAGAACCTCAAATGTGCCATTAAAAACACTACATTTAGGCATTATCATCTATAGGTCTAAGGCTAAAAATGATCTTTTATTAAAAAGTTTAAATCTAGGTATATACCCATATGTGAGTGGATAAAAATGTTTAAAGTGACACTTATGTTCAAAAATATCATCAAGAGTGACAATTTATTCTTAGAACCCTATACCCATTTTTATTTTGTACACATGGCCTAAATACACACCTACAACCAATTACTAGGTAGTAACATAAATGAGTATTGTTTGAGCATTGGAAATACATTATAGATATTAATTTAAACTAAAAAAATAATGTATTACTCAAAATAACCTTACGATTTTTCTTGGTTTGTTAGCATGGGTTTTGAGGATAGAGGTCACCTATAGTATTCCTTACAGTCACCTATAGTTGACAGTGGGCAAATAGTCAATTGAGAGAAATTTTTTGATGGTTTTTTAGGCTAGGTACAAGTATGAATAAAAGTCATAAAAACATAAAATATATATATGGTAGGTATAGGAGGTTTTGATCATTGTTTTGAATACCTAATTCATGTATTACCTATAGTGGTCTTTCCCAAGTAAGAACATAGTCAATTGAATGGTGATAGGATAATGAGTAAGGGTTAGTAATTTTGAAGCTGGAAATTCATGAACAATACCATTTTAAAATTATTGGTATGTCATTAAATAATATAATGAGGACCTTGTATAAATGTAAACAAATCTAGATATGTCATTTGTCTCTATAGGTAGGTTCAGTCAAAAATAGGGTACAATCAAGGTTTACACACTCAATCATGAGAAGTTCAACATATGGATTGTATATAAAATATTTGAGTGGTAATATAGAATGAGATAAATTACCTCATGATAAAAATTGTCTCATATAAACTTCATGAAAATCATATATCAAGGAAGAGAGCTCTAAACATAAAATACATAGTCAACTCCTCACAATCTGCTTTTGTAGCAACCAGTCTTGGGATTTAAAGTCTTAAGGGGTCTATTGAACTAGTCAGGAGAAAATTATTTGTGTAGATTTCCTTATTTAATTTAGGAATATAATTTCCCTCTATTTTATCTAAGACAGAGGGTACTCCCATTAAGACACGTTGGCAGGTTTTAAGGAATAAAAATAGAAGGGTTGATCAAGACTTGTGGAAACTTGGGAAGAAGGTGTATATAGTTGAATGAAACCTATGAAATATTATATAACTAGGCATAGAGGTATAAATTATATTATAATAGTCTAAGATCTTAAACTTGTGGGCATCTTTGTTAGGCCTTGTTAAGCCTAGTGGCAAATTATAGGCCATTTTTATTTCTAGCTCTAGGTTACCTTTACGACTGATTGAAGCATGATTGTGGGATGTAATAGAATGTGTTTGAAATATTTTCATTTAGGGGAACCATAAAAATTCATTTTTTTGTTTTGAGGCAACTCAGACCTATTAGGCAAGGTATAAGCCTAGTGCCCAAATGATATGTCATTTGCAATTATAAAATGAGATATGCTTCTTAGCCTTTCAAATCATGTTACTAGGGTGGAATTATGAAATTTAAAACTTAAAAATTTTATATAAAGCATAAGGAGAATACATTTTGGCTTGAGACCATTGTTAAGCCTATGTAAATGGGGAAAAGAGATGGGAGAGTTTCAAATACTCATATCTTCCTAGAGGATTTTTATGGGAGAAAAAAGTGTTTTGGGAAGTTAGTAAGGTCCTTGAACATAAAATTAGTGAATTTTTTTTACAAGTTGAACTTGAAACCTGTATGAATAAATATTAAGAATTGGAACTATCAAAAACCCTTGTAAACCCTTCCTAGCCACCTGATGGAGGAAATGAAGTTGGAGATTCATTATAATGTCATATTTTGACCATGAAAACTATTTGAAGTTGTACATGACTCACTCAATTTACTCTTAATGATTTTTTATGTATAGACCTGTATGGATGGGATGAGAAATAGGGTATTTTTTACTATTTTTTGTGTTGTGTAGGCTATAGGAGGAGTCTAATGATGCAACCAACATTGAGAGGAATATTTATACTTTTTAAAACCCATAATTTCAATTTAATTCCAAGTAAAAACTCTTAAGTGTCTAAAATAGGTGCTCAATTTGAGCCATTCAAATCTGGCATTTTGGACAAGCTAGTGAAAGGTGTGAAAAATCAAATTGAAAATGATTTTAAGGTGTCCTTGATGATTATAAGGCAATGAAGGGTATTTAAAGGTGTCATAAACTCCATCCCATGGATTTATATGAGTAACTGATGTATTTTTGGATGATAAGTGTGTAGGGTACATGAAGGAAGAGTTTTCTTGATAACAGATGATGATAGCTCCTTTACAAAAAATTCTAGAGGACCAGGGCTAAAACCAATGTGTGTAGAGTAATTTTTGCGACACTTTCCATTATTTCCAATCATTGGACCTAGTTTTAGTCAGTTATGAGGTATTAAAATAGGGTTACTCATAAAGACAATTATTTTGAGCCAATCAAAGTGTTTTCATGCCATTTTTCATGAGGTTTATTAATTGAATTGACATTTTCACTTATTTTCCTTACATGGTTCATCCCATACCATATTCACATGACAAATTAAATTATTTTCTCATCTTTACAACTATCCTTATGACCCTTTAACTTCTCTTTTCTCCTCTCTCTCTCAAGTTCTATAAGAACTTGTCATTTTAGCATTGTAATCTATGCTCCACATGAGTATGGTGAAGCCCTTATCAAATGTATACCTTTTGATCAGTAAGACTACTTATTTTTACCTCTTCATGAATATTCTTATTCTTTTTTAACTTGAATTTTGGATCTTTCTTAGTGAAGACTATGGATTCCTTAACATGTCTCATTCTTACATCCTATTTGTAATTATAAATTTTTTCCTTGTAAGGCATGTGAAGTGTTCTAGGAGATGTCTAGGTTTGAGTGAGTTAATATATTAATTATCACCTTAATAGGCCTCTTATCTAGTCCTATTATATTTTCACATTCATCCATAACCTTGCAATGTAAAATTGATGTGAGAAGATGAAGATTTGAGAAGTGTATGTTATATTTGTCTCTTGATTTCTTGTGTAACATGCTACTAGTTGGAATTTAGCATCTATTTTGTTGTATCACCTCCCTTAGGTTAGTTTTTGTTAGTTATCTCTCTCCCTTTTCACCCCCCTAATTTAATTTTAGTTGTGATCTAAAGTGGTACATCAAGGGAGCTAGCCCTATCTAGATATTCACTTCATCTTTAGGATACCCACAAGCCTAAAGGTGTCTCCATTGTGCCATTTAGATGAGGAAATATTTTCCATCTCCTCAAAGGGTGAAAATATAAGTGAAAAAATTACCCTCAAATTTTTAATCATCATTATTCTAGATAGGGACTAAAGTGTTGGAAGTGCTTGTAACATTTGGATTATATTTTTTTTGCCTAACATAGTTATGTGGCCATTATCCCTAGCCTTGACCTTGGACTTAGCCTTAGAAATGTCCTTTATAATTTAACCTATTTTATTGAGAATCTTATTTCTAAGGTTGATATGAGTATTGATAAGGCCTATTTAAATCTTGATTCCTCTTAACTTTTACTAGTTCATTTCCCAAGGATTGGAACATGCTCTTAAGCTCTTAAAAGTTCTTGTGTTCTTGGGAATCACTTGATTGACTAGTGAAAGCCTTTTCTTGTTTGGTTTAGGTTATATCAACAATTTTAGGAATAAGAGGAATGAAATTAAGGGGAGGAATAAAAATAGGGGGTAGTTTGATCTTAGGGAACAAAGGCATTGGTGGTCTACATGTAAGCTTACCAGCCTATACTAGGTAATTTTCTAATCTAATTGCCAACTCATATGTATTTTAAAATGTGTTCCCTCCCGTAGACTAGATCATTACTATAATGTCACTATTTATGTCATTAAAATATTAAATAAAGACAAATTTAGGGGTAGGATTAACAAAGACTATGACATCATCCTAAGTCTTTTATAGCCTTGTGTTGAAATCTTGCATGACTTCATGAGGGGCTCTTTTTATTATGGTAAAATATTATTCAAGTGATAAATGGTCACTTTTATATTTAAATATTTTACACAATACATCCCCTAATTTATCCCATGATGTAGTAGAATTAACATCAAGGCTTCTATACCGATCGAGGGATTTACCTTTGAAAGAGATGGATAATAACCTAATTACTACATTTTCCTCATTCATATCATGAATGTTGCATAAGTTAGTTATATCCATGAGGTGTTTATAATGGGTTGTAGCTTGGTATCTAGTAAAATAAGGGACACTTTTAATAGTTACTAGTAGAATATGATCATATTGAGGGAGGTCAAGAGGAATTTGACCATTGAAAACCATAAAGCGGAAATTTATAGGGGATACCATGGTAATGAAAGGGTATAACAAAGATATTCTTGTAGAGGTAGGACTTAGAATTGACTTAGGAACAAATTTTCCTTTATATAGGTGTGTATTAGTAAATCTTAATCTCTTTGGTGATTTTAAATGAAATTCAATGAATTCAAAGGGAATACCTCTAGAAACTAACCTTTTATCACCTTTGGCATGAGATGTAGGCACTTCTCTACTATCAAAATTTTGGATCTTCTTTTAGAGTCTCTATATGTTTCTTGGAAGCTATAACTATTGCAAATTGATCAAACCAACATCAAAGTTTAACCAATCTTCTTTTAACTAAAGTCCCACAAGGCATGCTATAAATTATTATAGCATCAATTTGTAACCTTTGAGAGGTTTCTTTAGGCTCTCTCCAATTTAGTTACAATATGGTAATATCACCATGTTGTGGGTATCCTATGGTGGGGTTGGACCTCTAAAGAAGGCCAACTTCCTCTGGATGGATCACTTATAATAATGTTTGAACTAAGAAAATGGTTATAAATTGGGAATGGATCCAAATAAAGTAAACCAAATTCTGCACAAAAATTTAATGAGGCTCTCATATGCATGAAGTAGACACTAAGGAATCATAAGATAATGCTAACTCACACAATCTCACAAAACTAACTAGGTGCATAAGTATTTCATAAAATAGGTTCAAGAAGCAATGAATGAAGGCAAAGAGGAGTTATATGACTCAATAAGAGCTTGTATCAATGACAAAAATAAAACTAACTCAGACTTGTAACAAACTTGAAAACACCTAGAAATAAGCAAGAAAGAAAGACAATGGGCATGAAAGATTCTCCTTTACAATGCCATCAGGCATAAACTTTGCTACACATAATTTAGAGGGGAGAGATAGGTAAATAAAGCATTTATTTATTTAATAGGTCCTTCATAAAAACTTGATAGGTACTAACCTTATCAAATGAGAGTCTCTACTCTTCCAAAATTTAGAGATAATTTCTTATCAAAATGAGAGTTTTTATAATAAAAATTGAAAGAGATCTTACAAGATAGAAAGGAATAAGAGATATAATAGAAAGGGGAGAGAAAGGGGGAACATGCCATCTAAGACAATTAATTGATATACCATCCTTATTGATTAATGCTCCACCACCTTTTGATCAAATGTAAATTAACACATCATAAACAAGAAAGCTTTCATTTGTCCCAATAGTCTTCAAGTTCTCATTGACTAATAAAAATGCACGAGAAGATAATAATCAATTTGTAAGATAATATATCATGATATTTTTAAGAAATGAAAATCCTTAGAGGATCTGTAAAGAATTGAATGCTCTAATGTACTCTCCGATCCCCAAATCCCCTTTCTTTGATCTTATATTCCATCTCCTACTTACTTTCATTATGAGGACAAAGTCCTCATATCCATGGACTTGATAGAGCCATGGCTAGGTCTACTTTTAGCAACTTCAAGTACATGTTTATCAAAGCTATAACAATATTAGAAGATGAGACACTCCACCATAACACATATCTACCCTTATCTTAAAAATGAACATAGGTCTTACTATAGATTTAAAACCTATCTCATTTATTATTTTTCATATAGCTATAATATCGATTAAGATCCATAAACTACAAAGCATCATTCTTGAACTATATTAGGTGTAAATAAACCTATTCTATCTCTAAAACTTGTGGAATATAAGGACTCATTTTATGCAATGTTGAAAACACAATAAAACTAATTTTATATGCTTTGGATCCTCTAATAGAGGTCTCGACTAAACTTCAATGGCATCTTTTGAAAAATCTACCCTGGTACGACTAGGTCATATGTGATTTCCATTGAAGTCTCTTAGCTTTCAAATTTTAATCTTGGCCATCAAACTTGATCTTGGCTCCTTTACTTTATGCCATCTATCTTCTTTACATTCATCCCTAGGATACATTGACTCTCTGACCCCTCACTCATTATTGATATTGAATCTACATGATCTAACATTCATTATATGTCTTCTACTAGTTTAACATGGTTGAGACACTTTTCAATTGCACATTTGTCTTCAAGATCTACTAAAATTTTGAACCTTCACTCACCATTATATAAACTTTATATGATTTATCACGTATTTTTGTTCTTATTTAGGCCCATTAGCTTTGTCAATCACCATGCACCATTAGATATCCATTCAAGTACCCAATTTACACACATAGTATTTTTAACTTTATTGATTACTGACACTGCGTCTTTCAAGAACCTATCAAGGCTCAATCTCTCTAAGTGTATTCCTTAAGGGGTGTATCGAGAAAGGGGTGGGTAGACCATTAGTGCTTCATAGTATTGTTGTTCCTATTTTCACTTGTCATCCACACACTAGCCTCTTGAAACCATGAACCCTAATGTTATTATTATCTTTCCTAATCATTCCTATCATTTTCCATGCTTTATCCCTCTTTTCCTTATTTTATCTCCCTTCTTCGTATTCAATAAACTAGGTCAACTGCCATGGCTAACCTAGTGCATTTTTAGGCTTCCTATTCATCAAACTAGGTTGACCTAGTCAACCTAGTACAATTTAGGGTCTTCTTCTCTCTTTTGGTTTGTTATCCTTCAATCTAACCTAGCACAGACTTAGTGAGTTAGCCCAAAAACATGCTAGGTTTACCAAGTCAACCTAGCATAGCTGATGTTCCCAAAAGCCTTTAGGGTAAGATACTAATAAATATACAAGGTCATTTACCACCATTTCATAAGAGTAAATAATTAAGTGAAGAAGTGTGAAAAAACATCTACCTATTAACCATTCTACCTAGGGAATAAAGTTTTAGGGTTCAATACTTTCTTTGGAGCTCTAATCTCACCTATGGATAAGTCTTTTGGATGCTTGGATAGGTTGTGTAGCCTAGAGATGATTTATCTTAGTTATCCTTACATACCATTATAATCTCTTGTGAAGCACCTTAGCCAAGGGGGAGATTAAGGTTCATTGGGCTCATCTTCAAAGGTAAGTATTCCTAACTTTATTCTTCCTTTGTATGAGTAGATAGATAGAACATTTGTATTCTTGTCTTCCATGTATTAGGATTACATATACATTGATGTGAGTATATGTCTTCTATACTTGTTTATTTTAGCTATTTATTTATTTTGTTTCTAGCCCCCACTTTATGCCACAAGATTTGGTGCACACTAGATTATATTTACTTTTCTTGTTATTATATTATTGAAATATTAAATTATAAGACTCTTTTAGGGTTGTTATGTGATTATGTTAAACTATACGCTTTGGAGCCCTATCTCACATGGTGTGTTATGACAAGTGATCCCCTAATCGGGTCTAGCAGATCCTCACATTTTTCATGCTCTCACTTAAAAATTGTATGCTCCCTAATTGGAAGTGTAGGTGTGCTCTATCCTATCTTATCCAAGATTGATTTATGGACATGATGCATTTATGATTGTATACATTCTAGTGAACCCAATGTGAATCAAACCCTTATAAGATTTCTTTCACTTATTTCATTTATATTCATCATTATTTTTATCATATCTTTATTGTGTTGATTTGACCCTATCGACCTAGTAATTTTTCTCTATGCATAAGTTTTTAGGAATAAGGAATTGGGTCAACCAGCTCAACCCAGTATAGTTTTTAGTTTTCTAGACTTTTAGATTAGCCTACTAGGTTGACTAGCTTAACTTAATGCATTTTTAGACTTCCAGTTCAACCTATTAGGTTGACTAGGTGGACCTAGTGGATTTTTAGCACTTTTTTAGCAAGTTCTTACGTATCTTGTTCAACCAGCTCAACCTATTTTATAGGTTACTAGCAATTTTTCCAACATCTTAGATCAACAAACTTATCTTTTTCATATCTAAACCATTCTAGTTAGTTTCTATTTCTCTATATCTTTCCTTTTCTATATTTCCTTTCATAGTTTGTAGTCTTTAAAACTACCCCTGCATAGTCAACTAGGTCAACCTTATGGATCTAGTTATATGTTTTATGTGTTGTTTAAATAACTAGATCAACCTCATTGACCTAGTTCATTTTCAAGCCCAGTTCCATAGTACAGGTTCAATCCTATCAACTTGATTCTATATGATCATGCATATATTGTCTACATTATACCTTGTTTCAAAGTTGGAATTAACCTATATATAATAGTAATTAGTCTGACACTTTTTTTAGTTGCTTGCATTCTTAGAATAACTCACATAGTTTAATTAGGTGGTTTTCAATTAGTTTTCTTGTTGCACCATTTTTATTCTTTTACACACATGGATAAACCACATAAACATCAAAAAGCATTTAAATATTTGACTACCCATGCCAACCTATTTCAATTTCATCACCAAGGGGGAAGTCAACTTGATGCTCTAATCAAGTATAAAACATGGTTAATGGTATATTTTGGCTAAGCACCCAACACCCTTACCACTATAGTGTGTTAAGTGATGGAGTAGGCCTTAATACTAGTTTTTTTATCATTACCAATATAGTCCCTTGCATCTTAAACTACTTGAAACCATCCTTAGATTGTTATTTAGTACCTTACTTATAACCAACTTCCTTTCACCTTAAAAATCATTCTTAATAATCTAATCAACATTATAGGTTGAGCAATTAGCTAGCTTTACTTTCACATTGTTTTCTTGCTCTTTGTTCAATTATGTGTGCAAAATCTTGCATTATCCAATGTTAGTGCAAGATTTTGCTTTTTCTTCATCAATTGGATTGGCCAATGTCAATTCCATTAACTATTTGTTTTCTTTTTAGTACTTATTGTTTGTTATTCATTTTCCTTCAAATTACCTTGTTTCAATTCAAACCTTGATATAAACTTTTTAACCTTTTCTAAATTATCATGAATATAATGAATTTTAGGTTTTGCAAAATGGATAAGTAGAACCAATGATATAGATAAAATAAGAAATCAACCCCTGTCTATTGTACTAGGTTAGCCCTATCAACCTAGTATCTTTTTCAGCCTCTGTCCACTATGATAGGTTGACCTAGTCAATCTTATACTATCTACATCTATTTTACCTTTTTTCTAACCTTTTTTCATTGTACTGGATCGACCTAGTTGACCTTGTATGGTTTTATAATCCCTATTTATGTGTTAGGTCAAACAAATTGACCCTGTACTATTTTTTGTCACTTTTTGTTTTCCTTTTGTGGTTATCTAGTCTTGTTTCATCATGATGACATATTTGTATCCATCAATAAAATAGCTTATTAAGGACTTGGATAGTAATCTCACTTATTTCATTACTTCCAATGAAACTATCCAATTTCTTCCTTCCCCTTCTCCTAAGCCTAAACCACTCACTACATAATGCAATGTAGTCGATATCTTTCATCATAATCCTCCTATAACTACCAATGTTGTGAGTCCTTCACCAAATAATACTACTCAAATTGATAATCCATATGGTTCCCAATTATTCAAAAACCTTGATCATAATGTTATCTACACTCTTCACAAGAATGGTGGCTTGACTAAGCTTCCTTCTTCTACCACACTTAAGATAATTAACATTAATGTTGGAAATGCTACACCTACAAAGAATCTTCCTCCCACCAACACTAAAAATCCTCTTCCTATCAACACTAATACCCCACATTCAAACCCACCTATTGATATAACTCAACTTCTTTCACAACTTATTCAACAAATAAACATCATGAAAATAACCAATCAATCTCAAATGATGAGCATGAAACAACATTTATGAAACATGATTATTCAACCACCTCAAGTCTTCATTTCTCAACCAAATCGAATTTTTTTCCCTCCTCTTCTTAGAGATGCCAATAGGGATATCATCCCTCAACCTATAATGAATAACAAAATGCTTCAACATCTTTAAAATGAATCTTTAGCTCCATTTAACATTTATCTAACTATCACATATAATAGGACTAAGGACCCTACTATATTTCTTAAGTCTTTTGGTGATCTCTATAAGTAATGGGTCCAAAATAACACCTTTGGTACCACCAAGATCTTAGCAAAAACATTTATTTTGGTGCACTTGAATGGCACAACCAGCTTCTTAGACATTCCATTTCACAACTAGAGGATTTATTTAATGCTCTAGTGAAGGAATTACAACATGGTGACCTTCCTAAAATTTACCATATCTATTTCATTAATGCCAAGAAACTTTCTAATGAATCTTCTCATAATTTCATTAAATTGTGGAAGTATCTCACTCATAAAGTGGAACATAACATGAATGATGATACTCTTTTAAAATTATTTATCATAGCTCTTAAACCTCCCCTTCAATACAAAGTTCAAATTTTTTCAACAAAAAATTTAGAAGAAGCCTTAGACCAATAAAAAATCCAGTACTTTCTTATGACTGAATGTGAACCATCTCAAAAAACTAATGAAGCAACTTTTAAATCTTCTTCTCATATAATTAATTCATCCAAGTCTCCCAAACCTCAAAGTAGAGCATCCAATTCAGCCAATATTAACCCAAGCCACCCTCCCTTTAGTCTAGAACAACTTAAAGATGAATTGCCACCCTCTAAACCCATGATCTTTGATCCTTTCAAACCTCTATCAAAATGGTACAATCCAGATAAATCTTATTGGTGGCATGTTACTATAGGTCATTCTCATGAGTCTTGTCATGATCTTCATCTATTTCTTATTACTTTCATGCTTGGTACATATTTCAATCTTGATAGTCTCATAAAACAATGTTATGAAGACTATCTTCAAGCTTCTCAAAATCAATCTCAAGAACTACAATCACATCAACATAAAATACCTAATGAACAAACCTCATCTAATAATTTTTTTCAAACCACAATTTATCCTTATTCCTACACTAATAAGGAAACGATAGCTAACATGAACAACTTTAAACATATTATGGCATCTATTGAATCTTAACCTCTTAAGTCACATGAACCAAAAGAGTACCTATTTAAAATTCTTATTCCAAATCATATCATACATGTCCTCCTTTACCTCCTCATACCTCTCCTAAACATCATATGTCAAATTCAATCTCCTTAAAATGTAATAAACCAACACATTTACCTACTTCCAAGTGCACCTACCAGCCCAATGTAAATCATTCTAATGGTTCAATGTTGCCTCACTTCAACTCACATGTTGGGGCATCTTACGATGCCCACCCACATGTCGCTTTAGATTTTGGGGAATATTACAATGCCCATCAACATATCCATTCACACTTTAGGGCATCTTGTGATGCCCATCCCTACATCCACTTACCCTTTGGGGAATCTTGTGATGCCCACTCTTTTTTTATAATGCATAATACCAACAAAATTAAACTTCAAAAAACATTCTAATAGTTATAAACTTATCTTTCACATGCTCATTTTTTATATAGATGTTAACATAGATTTTACTTATTCTTTTGTCTCATGTTTCTTTATTTTTAGGCATTTTTCTTTTTATTAAGTTTCACTTTCCTAAGCATAATTATTTCTTTTTATGTTCTTTGGATTTATTATATATTACATTTGGTATTTATTTTAATTTTTTCCCCTTATATCTCTCTTTTATTCTTTGTCTTTTTCTACCATTCTTTGCCTTAGTAGCTTTATGATCATTTTTACCACTTTATTTAGCATTTACCTCTTGGTGTACCATAGTCTTCTTTATATTTTGCCATTTATTTTTTAGCACCCTCATGGGTTTCTATTTTGTGAGTATATTTTTAAGAATGTGGATAGGACCTGACACTCCTCACAAAATCACCATTCTTTTACTTATTTCTCTCATTATTTTGCTACTTTCTAATGCTTTTTTAGCATCCTTTGGGTTTTTATTTTATGAGTTGCTTTATAAGAAGGTTACATCACTTTACTTTTATCTTGATTATCGGTACCTTTGTGGGTTTCTATTTTATGAGTTTCTTTGTAATACCATGGATAGGACCCAACCCTCCTCAAAAAATTACCATCTTTTCATGTTATTGATCCTTATTCTCAACTTTGGATTTTTCTTCTTTTTATAGATGGAATTTGCATAATAATATATTTTAGCATGTTTTATTTAATTTCCATCATTATTATGATAAGGAATAACACTGATTGACTTTGTATCCTTTTTTTCTCTTTATCATATTTTTTTTTATCAATTTAAAGTAATTCAAATTGTTTCATGTGCCACTCCTCTTGATTTCCCCTTTCTTTCATCTCCACATTGGATAAAACAAGGTCAAAGTAAAGATAACTCTTTTATTTCACATATATTTATGAGAATGTTAGACCCCATGCTCTTTGAAGTTTATCTTTTAGAAACCTTGTCCCAATTTTTCAAATGAAAGTCATCATTAGCACCCATGTTTGGTTTTCTAAATCTGTATGGAGGAGGAATCTAGAAAAAGACATCAAGAAAGTTAAAAGCCAAATCATTTGAAACAAAAGGAAATGATATTTAAAAGGAAACATACAAATCTCAAAATTCAAATTCACACCAAAATATGTGATTAAAATCACATCTCATATCTCTAATCAAAGATCAAACTCCACAATTGTCTTCACATAGAGCCAAAATCCTTTGGGCTGTGGTAGGCCAATAGATTAGAATAGGGGATTTCAAAAAAGACTATTATGCTACCTACTTTTTCATTCAAGTATCCAATCTTCATAGTAGATTGATGGCTCTATAAGGGGTCCTAAATATTGGGGAACATGTCATGGGAAGGTAGGTCCATTTTAATTTTAATGCATATAGCCTTCATGGGATGATCTATATACTTCATTTGTTGACCCAAGACTTGTGTTATAAGAGAAGTTCTTTAGAGTCCTTGAGGTTGATAGTCCTCTTATTTTGAAAAACCAAATTTGAGTGTCTTTACTTCAATAAAGAGTTTCTCTACATTGGTTTTTACTTCATTCTCCCCTCTACCCATTTCATTTCCCCCCTTGACATGCAAATTGTGATTCCGAATCTATTTTCCCTCTTCTTTTATTCCTTCTTCTTCATCTCTTAAAAATATGCTAGCATTAATTTGTTTCAATTTATCTATACTTAGAAGTGAAATAACATGTTTGATTAATTATGGATCACTCTTTTCTTTCATTTTTCATTATTATACTACGCTTCTATTGTGGACAGCTGAGTTCACACCCTTTTTCCATTATTTCATGTTTATCTTTATGTATGACTTATTCATGTTGTCTTACATATTTACTTACATTTCATTTGACATTCCTTACTTTTCCTTATTTTTGATTCTTTCATTCCTATCTTACATAACCTTACTTTTTAATTTCTTATATGTCATTGTTCAAGTTTTCTTGCATTGACATTGATTTTTGCCATTTATGTTTTACATGATTTTCAACATGATTTCCTATGTTTTCCAATCAGTTTTCATTTAGTTATTATCATTTTTGTCATTCATTTTCCATTATTTTGTCATTTATTTCCTATTATTTCTCATTCATTTGCCACCATTTGTCATTCATTTGCCATATTTTTGTCATTAATTTGCCTTAAATATTCTAAAACATTCCTTAACAATCCTAATTCACCAATTTTCCTGGAATATCTATATTTTTCACTACTATATGCCTATTTTAAAAATAAAAATCTATTATATTCCTATCTTCCAAAACTTTCACTTTTTAGATATTTTTGCACTAACTTCTATAGATTCATCTACTATACTCTACATTGGACACCTTCACATTTTTTGTAGTCTAATTATTTATATAAATCACTAAGGTAAGTTAAAGGTATATGTTATTCAGTTATATCCTTTCATTTATACTATTTACTACTAATTGCACCATACTTAGCATTAGTGTTGCGTGTTATCATGTTCCCTTCCGAAGCACCATCCCATATTACACTTACATAACATGTGATGAGCTTAGGTTGGGTGATATATATACACATAATATTTTTAACTTTTAATGATTACTAACACTTCATATCTTTTTGTAACCTATCGAGTCTCAATCTCTCTAAGTGCATACCTTAAGGGGTGCATTAGGAGAGGGGTGGGTAGGACATTGGTGCTTCATAAGATTATTGTTCCTTTTACTACTTGAAATCCACACACTAACCTCCTAAAACCATGAAACTTAAGATTATTATTCTCTTGAATAATCATTCATATCATTTTCCATTCTTTATCCCTCTTTTCCTTGCTTTATCTCCCTTCTTTCTACTCAACAAACTAGGTCAACCACAATGGTTGACTTAGTGCATTTTCAAGCTTCCTATTCATAAATATAGGTTAACCTAGTTGACCTAGTAGATTTTAGGGTCTTCCTCTCTCTTTTTGTCTATTATCTTTTTGACCGACCTAGCATAGACTTAGTGAGTTATCCCGTAAATGTGTTAAGTCTACCTAGTCAACCTAGCACAGTTGACATTCTTGAAAGTTTTTAGGGTAAGATACTACTATATATACAATGTCATTTACCACCATTTCATAAGAGAAAATAATTAAACAAATAATTATGAATGAACACATGCATATTGACCATTCTAATTAGAGAATAAAGCTTTAGGGTTTAATACTTTCTTTGAATCTCTAATCTCATCTTATGGATATGTCTTTTAGATGTTTGGATAGGTTGTGTAGCCTAGAGATGATTTATCTTACTTATCCTTACATACCATGACAATCTCTTATGAAGCACCTTGGCCAAGGGGGAGATTGAGGCTTGATGGGTTCATCTTCAAAGATAAGTATTACTAACTTTATTCCTCCTTTGTAAGATTATATAGATAGAGAATTTGTATTCTTCTCTTCCACATATTAGGATTTTATATACATTTATGTGAGTATATGTCTTTTATACATGTTTAGTTTAGTTGTTTATTTATTTTATTTCTAACCCCCACTTTATGCCACAAGATTTGATGCACACTAGACTAGATTTACTTTTCTTATTATTAGATTAGTGAAATATTAAATCATAGGACTCTTTTATAGTTGTTATGTGATTTTGTTATACTATATGATTTATAACCCTATCTTACATGGTGTGTTGTGAAAATTTATCCCCTAATTGGGTCTAATGGATCCTCACATTGGTCATGTTCATGCTTAAAAAATATATGCTCCCTAATAAAAAGTATAGGTGTGCTCTATCCCATCCAATCCAAATTGATTTATGGACATTATTCATTTATGATTACATACACCTAATATCTTGACACTTATCATCAACACATTTATGTGTACTTATTGACTTGATGTTCATTTTTAATATTTGATGCATGATCAAATGTATGTTGTTAAATCTTTCAAACCCATTAACACTATCAAGTTTCCACTCACCATTGGATATTCTTAGATTGAATGTCAGGTATTGTTCTTTAAACATTTGAATTTAAATGGCTATTTTGTAAGGCTTAAATTTGATGTCTACATGCATGTTCCACTATAGAGGTCTAACTTTAAATGCTTATAACTTGAGATAGACAACTCATCAAGTCATGAAATTTTTAGATAATGGTAAAGGCATGAAGTAGTTCATGTCCATTTGATATTTTGTATTGAGAGGATTTCTAATCATACTTATGAAATGCATAATCAAACTAACTAGTTCATTTCTTTATGACGTGTTTGAGATGATCTGGCTCTTCAAATCTTGTTTGAACAATTTTTTGAATCTTTAAGCCTCAAATGAAATTATGAGTCTTGTGTAGACTTGATTCATGTTATTGAATGCTATGATCACCATGGAAACCTACTTTCTAAAAATTTGACAAACTACACTTTAAGTTCACTTAAAAGTGTTTCAAAAGATTTATAAGTAATATAATATCTTCTTCTCCTAATTTTGGTTCATGCATTCCATCTAGAACTTTGCTCATCTATTCAAACATTTTCTAGGAAAAATATTCTTATGTGGTCTAAATTTGGCCAACAATACCCACTTGACTAGGCTTTAAAAAGCATCTACTTGGAAGGAAGCACCAACTCCCTAAGTGACTCAGCACCAACTTATCCACCTCATAATTTTGATCACCTTATAAAATTTTTGTTATGCAACCAAAAAATTATGACCAATCCTATTCTCTTCTATTATTATATATAACTCATTTCAATACCTCCTTATGCTCAACCATGGATCATTTTTTCACTTCTTTTTTACACACACTAGAATAGGCCTAAACTATATTGTATGTATATTAGTCTCATGGCCATACACCACTTGGTTATCCACAAAATAGGTCTCAAGACATATTATGAACATGGTTCAATCACAATTTTAACCCCTTTTGGTTTGCCACAACTTAATTAGTCCTTACTCTTCATTTAGGTCTCATGAAGACATAATTGAATTAGGTTTTCCCTCTTAATGCTAAAACTTGATCTTATTAGGCCCAAATGGTATTATAAAACAATAAGAAATCCATTAAACCACTTATAAAATGATTTATTCTAACCTCCTCCATGCTTGATTAGACCTTCATCCTTCATTCATACCATGAAAGTTCCTTTAAGATCAATTGCCCTATTAGGCTTGTGTACCTTAAAAGTTTGTCTTACAATAATGAAACTTAAATACCCTTAAGATACTCAACCATGAAAATTAAACATGAAGATAGATTCTCCATGACCTCAGAGTCATCACCAAATTATTGGAACACCTTCACTCAGGAAATAAAGGATCAAGAACATATCTACAACTAACTTACTTAGAACTACCAAATCACCTCAAAAACTAGTCATGAAGAATTAGACTTCCAACACCTATGTAGACACTTGTCATGACTACTAATTCATAAAATAATTTATATGAGATATATAACACATCCTTAGATAGAAAATTCATATGATGTAATGGAAAATATTGCTCGAGACCAATTTATTGACCTTATGTCTCACATTCATATCAAAACTAGAAGATTCATTTTAGGAGCAACATTTTAACCACACAAACCAACCTCCAAAGATTATCCAAATAAGGATCATGACTTATAAGTCATAAATAAATTTTTAATGCATTTTTATTGCATCAATCTATCATAGACAAAACCTCAAATCTATCTCTTCATCTCTACATGGGGTTTACATTATCTACACCATTAGGTCTGACTATGATTGGCTTAACTAGATGACCAATTTAGAACACTTGAAGGCAAGAACCTATCCATAAAACATCATAGACATGTAACATGAGTTTTTATCTTCTTTTTCCATCTATTTAATCTTCTTAACTAATTCAAATTTTGAGAGCTATAGTAATTTATTGACAAATAAGCCTGTAAATGTACATTTTCTCTATCATCTAACCACCACCACCTAGATGCACCTGAGAGATTTTAATACATTTTCCAATATATTATATAGTAATTTGAATCCATCCTAATTTTATTTGAATAAAGTATTTCACATTGTGTCCTTATTAGTGTTTTAAGGAGGTTTAGCAAATGTTTTAGTATTAATGATTGTTTATAAAGGACTGACACTTAAATCCAAAACTAATCCCTAGAGATCATATCTATGACCCTTATCCATCTCTCCTAAATAGATAAAATTCCATGTAGAGGTTACATGTGCCAAAAAATGCTTGAAAGTGCTTCTCAGATTTTAGTAGCTCATTTTGTGAGCTCAAAAGGGCCCAAAACAATTATTCATGCACTTTTCTTAAAAATATTGACCTCAAACTTTGTGATAAACTATATCTCAACCTAATTAATCTCTATCCATGATATCATGTGCATACTTTCCTTAAAATCTGATCTCCATACCTCACTAGCCTAGGTAGGGTCTAGGAGTGGTTTGGGTCCAAACTTAAATTGAAGATCCTACCCTTATAGGCTCACCCTGAAACTCTCATGAATGCTTATTTACCTTACTCACATGTTCAAACAATGCCATACAACCTTAAAATTCTCTCTTTATCTTTCTCTGATGACAAAACTCTTCTATGCACCTTATCTCATCATAGACTACCAACTATCCTTAATCACATTTTGACATCAACCTTAATAAGATGAACCTTTAACATCAATTTAAATACTCAAAATTCCCCATACTATCATTTATATTAATGGAAAAAAATTAAAAATAAAGACATGAAGTAGTTATGTGTTAAATTTAAAATATCCCACAAATTCTCAACACCTTACCATCCAAATGAAATGGCTAAGCTAAGGCCACTAATAAAATTATCAATAAAATCTTCCAAAATATCATCCAAGAAAATTGAACTAATTGCCATATTCATTTATATCCTACACTTTAAACCTATCATACTAGCATCTATACTGCCACTAGGGCAACACTATTCTCACTAGTTTATAGTTCTAATTATATATTACATTAGAATTCAAGATTCTATCCTTATGCAAATATCCTCATGGTATCATTATCAATGAATAACTATGTGAATCTTGCCTTCATGCTCTTGATATTTTTGATGAACACTACCTAGTATCTTTTTAACATAACTACCAATATAATTCTCATATCACCAAGCAACATAATAAAAAGGTTAAAGTAAACACTTTCAATGTTAGTGATCTAGTTCTTAAGTTAGATTATACCCATGATAAAGAAGGAAAAAATGCCTAAAAAAGGTGGATCCCTTATTTAGTGAAAGAGATTCTTTGTCCTAGAACCTATCACCTCTAAACTAATGAAGGTATATTTTAAAAGAACCCACTAATGTGCAATTCTTGAATAAATCATTTTCTTATATATTTCCCTTCTTATCATATTTCTATATGTTGTCTTATTAACTCATAGGATTTATTCATGGATATCACCCTCTGTAATAGTCCCTTTTTATATAAACCTTAGTTCCTTCCCTTGGTCTATTGGTTTTTTCTCTCATTAGTTACATTGTAATCTTATGGATAGGACCCGATTTTCCTCATGAATTCATTTCAATTTCATATATTGATTTTTCATATCAACTTCATTATTTTCTAATGAATTTTTCACCCTCTTGGGTTTCTCTTTTTTGAGTTGCAGTGTAAGACCATGGATAGGATGAGGCCCTCCTCACAAATAACATTTATAAATTATTATTTTTACATAGTTTATTCACCCTCTTGGGTTTTTCTATTGTGAATTGTCATGTAAGACCATAAATGGGATCATACCCTCATCACATATACCATTTTTACCTTTATTACACCTAATTAGGTTTCTCTTTTATGAATTCTAATGTAAGACCATGAATAGAACCAAGACATCCTCATAAAATTACCATTTTATTTTAAAACACCTTTATTTCAACCAAGTGTTCCTTTTCTTTAATGTTTAGAAATGGTTACAAGCTTATGATCCCCTATTCTCAACTTCAACTTTTATTTATTGTATAGATAAAACATGCATAGCAAACTATGTTATCATGTTTCCCTACACTCACATACATTTTTATGCCAAGGAATCACACTTACCTATCATTGTATCCCTTTTCACTTTTGTCACATTTTTTGTATTTTGAAGTAATTCAAATTTTTTCATGTTCATTCCCCTTGATTTCCTTTCCTTTCATTCCACTTTGGATTAAAAAATTTCAAATTCAAGATAATACTTTTATTTCACATGAATTAACAATAATCTTGGATACCATACTCTCTAAGTTCTCTTTCTTAGAACCCAAGTCTCATGTTTTCAAATGATTGTCATCTTTAGCACCCATGTTTAGCTCTTCAAATCCATATGGAGGAAGAATAGAAAAATCCATAAAAATCTAAATCCAAATTATTTAAAACAAAAGGTACTATAAAAATAATGAGGTAAAAATCACACTTAAATACTAATTTATAGCACATCTCCTATCTCCAATCAAATCTCAAACTCCATGGTTGGTCTCATGATAGATCCAAGGTCCATTGGGTACAATATGCTAATAGATTGGGATAAGATAATTTAAAAAAATCTATAGTGCTACCTACTTTCTCACACAAGTACCTAATATTTTTTAGTAGATTGACAACTCTTTAAGGGGTCCTAAGGAATGAGGAACATTTTTTTTGGAAGGTAGGTCAATTTTAATTTTCATGCATATAGCCTTTATGGGATGTTATTCATACTTCATTTGATGACCTCATAGTTGTATGGTTAGTAAATATTTTTCAAATTCCTTAATTTCAAAAGTCCTCTTATTTTGACAAACCTAATTCTAAGTGTTTTGACTTTAATAAAGAGTTTTTATACTTTGTTTTTTCCTTCATTTCCCCCACCACCCATCTCATTTCCCCTTTGATAGGAAAGTTTGGTTTTATGTCTATTTCCCCTTCTTGACATCTTAAAAACATGCTAGCACTATTTTATTTCCATTTTATCTATCATTAGAACAAAAAATTATGCTTAAGTGACTATGGATTATCTTCTTTATACCATTTATTTCCATTTCTAGAATTACCTTGGTTTATTTGGTAATTTTTCATTATCACTCCCCTTTTTCAAATAATTGTGTTTATTTATATATTTTTATTGTACTTCATTTTTTTAGACAACTACATCCATTTATAATTTCATATGCTTTTTAAATTATTCAATAAGTTTGGATTGTTACTTCTCACTCACTAATGTTGTTTTACCTTCTATGTACTCTTTCCATTGATGATTGAGTTAGGATTGTTATTGCTCACTCATTAATGTTGTTTTACCATTTCCTACCTATCTTTATTTAAGAATTGTTACTAATTTCACATTGATATTTGATAACTATTTTTACTTGTATTTTTAATTTGACTTGATTTATTTACATTTCTTAATTCAGGTTTACTTATTTGAGTTTCTCAATCATTTAGTAGCCTTGGATTTTTTATTACCTGACTTAATCTAAATTTTGGTTGGTCATTTGATCCTAACTTAGCATTAATCACCCTAGATTACCAAATTTTCAAGTGTGTCATGCCTACATAGTTTGGTTATCTTGAAATTTATTTCATTTGTTTATTTTTTATCTTTATTTTTGTATCCTTCAGTTTTTCTAAAGTAGTCTTTGCACCCTCCATGATTAAAAGTACAAACACAATAAAAAACCATCCAATGATAAAGTTAAGTTAAGGTATGCATAGATTAATTTTATTTTTAGTTATTTCATTTTAGTCATTTCTTTTAAGTTATTTTATGCTTTAAAATACTACAATTTATTTAGCTTTAGTGTTGTGTTTCTATGGTATTTTATCGAATCACCATCCCATGTTACACCTGAGTGACACGTAATGAGATTCAAGTGGAGCATATGTATACACATAATATTTTTAAACTTCATCAATTACTAATTTTTCATCTATTTTAAGAACCCATTGAATCTCAATCTCTCTGAGTGCACACCTTAAAATATGAGCCAAGAAAGGGGTGGCTATACCATTAATGCTTCAAAATATTTTTTCACCTATACCACCACTTAAATAAACACAAACCTTATCCTATGTACTTACCTAAGATTTGACACTTCCATTACAAACTCCTCTAAGTAATTCACTACCTTAATCACCCCCTACCTAAGACAAAAACCTTTTTTGAATTTTACCAAACAATGTCTACCTGGGACGACCCTATATTCAAATTAATATTAACATGTTACGAGTCTAGGTTGGCCTTGGCTGACCCATACTAAGACCTAACTTAATTTTATAAATTAATGATATAGGGTCAAATTTAGCTAAAATTATTCGATAAACTTTCTAAAAGGTTTAGGGTTAGATTGATCTATATATGCATATTCTTTTTGGCATTAATTAGAGAGAGACAAAGTTAATTATTCACTTACACTTATTTACAATCTGCTCTTCCACCATTCTACTTGAGGAGCTATTTCTTAGGTTTTATACTTGGAGAAGAATCTTGTCTTGTGAAAAACTCTTATATGCTTTAGACTATTTTAGTGATCCTTACAAACTACAACAACCTCTTGTGAAGCACCTTTGGCCAAGGGAGAAATTGAGTCTCAATAGGTTCATCTTCAAGGTAAGTATCTCTAACTTTACTCTTCTATTTTAGTATATATAAGTAGCATAAGTAATGGATTTTGAATGTATTTATCTCTCCATTAATTATGGTTATATCTATACATATATTAATTATAATTATTCTATGCATGCTTATTTTCATGTTTATTACCCTGATTTTGTGCCACAAGCTTTAGTGAGCACTAGGTTATATGTTGATTTACTTTTTATTTACTTTATGAATATATAGAAAACATAGGACCTAGTTAGGGTTGTTTCATGGTGTTTCTTGACTAGAGGATTTGGAACCCTATCTAGTGACATTACTTGGGTAAGGTATGCATCTGTTAGGTCTAGTGAATCCATTTGATCATGAACCCAATTATCTAAATGTATCAACAAATAGAAGTGTAATTTTGATATATCTTCTCTGGGCTAGGATTGATTTATAGGTCATTTATATTTTCCCTTGTATACATATAATGTTAAGATAACCCAAAATACCCCTCTATCAGTGGGTGTTACCTACATAGCCACTATTCTAAATAAGACCTCAGACTCATGTAGTTCTCCCCTATATGTGGCCTTGTGTGTTCATAAGGATGAAATATGTGATAAGTAAAATAATGACCTATATTGTAATTTAGAATATATGGCTCATGGTTTGATCCTTAAGCACTTAAGACCTATAAATGTAGTTTTCTTATGAATAATATGTAAATAGGGGATAATAGGGAAGATTTTCTCATTTGAATTCTTAATTGAATGTTTTTTGTAAGTTTCCCTATGAGTTATTTAGTTTTTTTTTGGTTTTTGATAGGTGAAAAATGAATGGGGATTGATTACGCATATTACCAATATTTTTGGAGAATATCTCAAAATAAATTACTTAAGCTAAACATAAAGAGACATTACAATCATCAATTGGATGATTTTAGGGAGTTATACACTTATTTTATCACAAGACACTTGCATCGATGTAGGCATCTAACTAGGATACAAATGTTTGAAAACATTAAAAGAACGTATAGGTCCCAAACTTGTAGAGATAGATGATAAGTATGTTTATAACATTTTGGGCAATATAGAAATCTTAGGTCATCAAAATAACACTATTTATACTAAGAGATAAGTAATGAGCATAGAGATATAGCATATACAAACCTTTTAGAAGTAATAAAATCTAAAGCTGAAAGGAATAACTGATGTCCTTATTTACCAAGTGTACAAGATTGAGATGTTATAAAATTCAAACCTATTGTCTATGTTTGTACCCATTTAATGTAGTAATGAAATTGATAGGTTAAAAAAAATGTGTACTTGGGTGTGTATAACATACCTTGACTTTTTGTGAGCCCAAATTGAGTGAGTTTTTAGTGATTGCCCTATAACTAAGAACATGTTATAGTATATAATCAATGCATATAATCTAAAATTAAAATCATTAAAATAAATGAAATTGAAAGAGCAAAGTTTTAGGATTTCATATGTGTATTGATATAATTGACTTCCCTTTTGGCAACTTGATTTGAAAAGTTGTATCATTAGGAACCATTATCATTGACATTAGGACAAATATAAATCTATAAATTGCATAAATATAGAATATTTAAGGATACAAATTTCCCCCGACCTTGTAGAAAAGGTGAGTTGCCACCCAAAAGTTGAGATTAGCTCAACTATACAACCTAGTCATACTTACAACCTAATGAACATGATTAAACCAAGTTAACTCACACTAAAAATATGGTGAGGTTTAATGATGTAATCAATTCCAACTTATAAAATTGGTCAAATTTATTTAATCATCTCAACCATACCAAAATTGAGTTAATTGATACAATCGATTTCTTGAATAATAGTTTATAATAGTCCAACCTAGTGAGCTAAAGCTTTCAATTTAGCTTCTTTTTGTATAGCATATGCACCTAAAAAGTGTCACATGATGAAACCCAGGCATAAAAATGGTACTAATTTATACAATTATACCATAAAAGTGTATCCAAATCATATAATATGCAATTTGGCTAATTCAAAAAATATGAAAGTTTGAAGAACATGTCTCCACTATAATGTGAAACTGACATGATTCTAAAACATGTCCACTATATATCTTAAATTATGATAAATGTGGAGAACATGTTTCTAAAACATGTGCCCACTAAAATTTGAATATGTGAATACTATAGAAGCCATGCCTATATGGTATGCCCTATTAATATCCCTACCCCTTTTTAGGTGAGGGGAAGTAGCAAATTGTAGTTACCCTACCTCAAAAGGATAAGATAACCATGTAAATTATGAATGTATCATGTAGCATATATGAGAAACATGTCTAGGTAAATATATCATTAAAGTGTGTAATAAAATGTGATCACATCAAGGCCTAAGATGCATAATATATATCATGACAATGTTTATAGAGTAATAGTACAAGATCAATAATAAATCAAACACACACGTAAGAGCACTTAATATCAAGTCAAAATACAATATTCCAAAGAGACCTTAAACAAGGGGTATGTTTAAATGCCACATAATTGAAGAGACATGTCTTATTAAAATGTTAACAAAATAATGAATGGCATATTTAAATGTAAAAATAACAACCAATGAAATATTCAAATGTCAAAATGGTAAACAAAGCACAAGGAACACAAAAAATGGAGCATATTAAAATTCTCAAAAAAACATGATAATATCAATTTAAAACACTCAAGGAAGTGCACAATTAAAATCATAATAAAATAGCATAAACATTGTATAATATCCCATGGATCATATGTGTAAGCAAAAATAAATAAATAAATAAATACATATCATATCAATTACACTGTGAAATATATAATCATGGATAAAGGAATGTAGAAGTACATTAGATTAAACATGATAATGTAAAGTGATCATATAATAATATAACCTAGATGTATGATGATTAAATAAGTGGATGTCCCTAATGTCTACATGACATGAGCAGAGGGAAAGGCCAACATCTAAAAAAAAACTTAGATCATGTATCTATGTATGCATGTATCATACTTAAAAGATATATGAAACACATGCATATAGAAATAAATGATATCTTATCCTTTAACATGGAACTAACCACATAGATGCCAAGGAGCCAATAAAACATGTATATGCTAAATATATTTTTGGATTTTTGAATTATTTAATTTTTTGGTATTTTTGGAATATTTGACATGAAAGGACTATCTTATGATCTTAAGATGAGGATGAAGATCTATGAGGAGTGGTGAATGTATAACCTATCTTGAACTAGATGCAGCATATTTGTGCATATTATAATGAAAAGTGTATCATGTTCTTGTATCAAGGGGATGAAATGATTGATATATTGTGCCTCTTACTCCAAAATTCATGTGGTTTGTCTTTTTCAATATAATTTATGTAGTTTTTCATTTACTAATATGCCATTACATTTATTTTTTTGTATGTTAGTGTTTTGATATTTTTGGGAAACTAAGGGTTTAATTTCCTAATTAGTAAAGAGGCCTGGATTAATCTAGAAAATATGTGAATATAGTATGCCTAAATTAACCTATTTATTTTCTAAATCTATATTTGATCAATTAATTACTAAAAATATCAAAAAAAGGGATAGAGAGTGAACTTATCTAATTATTAGACTAAGATAGAGGATTTTGGAACTATAAATTACTGAGTTGACTAGGTACACTATAAAAAATAAGACCCATTAGTCTATTTTTTGCTTGGATAGTATCATTAAAAACTAGACACTTGCAAGTACAATGTTATAGTCCTATTTTTGGTGCTACATTCCCTATAATCTAATTCTTCTAAGTTTTTTGGGTTTTATTTTGATACTTCAGGAGGCTCTGTGTCTAAAATCTCAAGTCTTGATCATCCATGAAGCTCCATGTGTAACTGATTATATCCTTTAGGATCCTAGTTCCTCCTTAGGCTTGACAAGTGGTCTTAAATTAGCTAGAAAAATGGGTTAGTGTGTATTATGCACTTAATTTATGATCACACCCCATGTGTAGGCACACTACCTACATACCAATACTCTGAAGAGGGAGCAACGCCAATGTAGTTCTCCCAAATTGAATGTGTATTGTGCAATTTTATGTGTGTACTACAAGTATTATTTGAATCTAGGCAAGCTTGAGATGACTCGTGACTTGTGTGAGAGCTTTATTAGGCTCTAAATAGTAGTGGTTAGATGTATATAGAGAATAGGAAGATTTTCTTGAGTGTTCTTAGTGTATTTCTAGCTCGTGCCTTTTAAATGATTAACAACCCTTAAAAATGACCCTTGAATAGGATTTTATAGTGAAATTGATGATCCTAAGTTATGTTAGGTTGATAGGGAAAAAGATAAGGATATGGGGAAATCTAACCATTTGAGGCTAAGACTGACTTGGACAATAGCACTAGAAAGTGGACACCCTAGGCTTTAGCACTATAGTTAAAATTATGGCACTATTGTCCAAGGGGACAAGGAATTTAGGGGGTAGGTTTATGCTAAGGAGAGGAGTTTGAGGTAGTTGGGGCTGATTTAGGAAGGCTTCAGGTGATTGGGAAGTAGTAAAAACATGCCTAGGGGGTTGTGCAAGTAAGCAAGAAAGACCTATGGTTTGGATGTCACAAGTCATGCTCAAGTTCTACAAATTACATTTTTATGTGATTGCATTTACCCCCCCCTTTATTCTAAGTATGCATCTAAGAAAAATACTAAGATCAAGGAGAAAAATATATGTGTATCTAAACTTATTTGTGAGGTTAAGCCCAAGAAGTTATGTGATGTTAGATTTGTTCATGGTGAGAACATGTTGTACTATGTGAATCTACAAATAAGAAAAGTGAAAGTAGATCAATTCTTACCAGATACACTATATCTAAAATAAGAATGTAAAAAACTAGGTAAAGAGAGAGAAAAGAAGTGAAAGGAATAAATACACCTCATCAGGTGCATGAACCAATACTAAAATTGTTAGGTTATTGGGTTGTGTTGAGTGATGTTGGATGAATATTAAACCAAGAGTTATATAGATGGATGAGCTGAGTAATCAATTCCCTAGAAGGTGGATCAAGAATGCAAAAATAGGCCCTTTATTTCTATCATCACCAACTATGCAAAGTTAATGAATCATGTGTGTGCTAATCGATGTCTACACTGTGTGTCAAATCCCTTTGAATAGGTAGCTCAAGAATATAAAGGTTATCTAAACCTTTAGCTCCATCATTACCTCATGATGTTAAGATAAATAGAAAGATACCAGTATAAGATGAATGTCATATGAGATGGCTCATGAATCCCATGAATGTGTTTTAATCTAATAATGTTGGCATGGATAGCTAAACATAACTGGAAACTAGGCCAATGTTGGCCACTTTGAAAGATGGAGATTGGAACTCGTATAAAAAGCCCCTCTAAAACTAGAATCAACTCAAGAACTTAGGTACTCAAGAAGAAAACTTATATGAAAGTTTACTTGAAAGTAATGCTAACCAGCTGTAGATGGATTAAGGCATGTAGCTATTGGGAACATGCAATAAAATGTACTAAACTTAGAAAAGAGAAGGCCCATGTATCATGCACATTTCCCCTAATATCTGGTGTTTGGAACATAAATTATAAACTAAAAGTTGTATCAAATGCCATGTCTAAATTTTAAGTGAAAACCCTCATGCCATGCATGATGCCCCTATATATGGATTCTTTGAGATTAAAAGTGTTGAAAAATGCTAGATTTTAGACTATACTATTATGGCAAAATCATGATTTAACTCACCCCTCTAACTAATTCTAGAAAAATTAGAAATTTTGTTGTCTAAATACTAGCACTAAAAACTTGAAACTTTGGGGTCTAGCACTATAGTCCCATTTTTGGCACTATTGTCTAGATCCAAAACTAAAAACTAGATTGTGTTCTCTACTATCTACCTGATCTGGCTTGCATGTACTAAATTCTAGAATCTAGACTAAACCAGTGTAAAATTACATTTTTTGACTGGTAAAAGCTCTGATATTTATGACAAAACCCTTATTTATTATCCCCTCTTTTAAGGGTAGGAATGAAGACCCTATAATGACTACCCTTAGATGAAGAAGCCCTATAAGTATATTAAGCTATGATAATATTTGATATAATATTGATATTTATGATCTCAAGATATAGCAAAAGTTTTAGAGAGAGATTTTTATGTCTATAGGGGTATGCCTAGATAGATATAAAAATGTAATAACATGTGCATAAGAAAAACCTAAAATGCAAGATGTTAGTTGTTAGTTTGTTAGTGGAATGGAGGGATGGAATAGGATGTCCATCATGGCATCCAAAAAATAAGGTAAATGCATGATTGGAAGCATGGCATTGCACACAAAGAGAAATGATCAAGAAAACAAGCATATAAAGCAAGAATCAAGAAACACATAAGGGTATCTAAGGGGCCAAATAAGCATGCAAAGCATATAAGGCATATTCAAATGCTGCATACACACAAAAAAGGAACAAGAAAACATTGTCACAAGGGACACAAACACACAAAAAGGTACAAATAAAGGAAATTTGAAGATGTCCAAAGGCACACACATATAGATAGGAGAAAAAGACATTGGAAAATGTCCTCAAATTCAAAGAAGAATAAAACAAGAACTACAAAAATGTAAACACATCTCACTAATTTAAACCAAAGAGTAGAAGCAAGCAAAGTACTAGAAATGTAATCATGCATCTAACTATGGAAAGTAAGAAGTAAGAGTATACAAGATATGTGATACAAGACTAATTTATATGCTGTGAAATACAAAAGTGTGATAAATACTAATGGATGTTGATGTAATGTCTTATAAGCAAGTAAAGAATGTACTACAACAAGATGTCTAGAGTGTGTAGTATAAGGATGATATAAGTTGGATGGATTACTCATGTATAGTGTGACCCTAGTGGGTAGATGTATTGTTATGTAGTTGGAATGTACAAGTAAGATACCCCCTCAATGGGTGGAGTAAAGTAATCAAAGATTTAGATGCACTACACACAGTCAAATAAGATCAAGTGAAGCATGGTAATATAGATAAATTGATAAAAAATAACATAGAATAACATAATGTAAGTCTAGCCTAGGGATTATCAATGTAAAACATAGATGATGCATACAACTGACATGTTTTTGTATTTTTAATGTTATTTTTTTATGTATTTTAAAATATTTGAGATATTTACAATCAATTAGAAGAAACTATGTATAGTCAATACTAGAAGGAATGATACTAACTGATGAGTCTCTAATGAGACTCCCTATCATGTTGTCTTATATCAAGAAGAAGTATCATTTGTGATTGTGAAGCATGATGAAAATGTTGAGAATATGGATCTATAATCTATGTATGTTATAAGTGATTTGAAATCCCTATAGTGGGAACTGATTGCGGGGTCCCCTTGTAACTTTGAGAAGTGGATACAACTGTAGGGCTCTTAGGGACCCATCTAGTAGTAAGAGAAACTTTGTAAATATATGTTTTATGTGTAGATTCATGACATCTCAATGAGACTACCCTGGGTGTGAATATTGTAGTTGAACTTTGTCTAGAATCATGAAGCTATGTAGGTGTATGAACTCTCTATGCTAGTGATAAAGGTCTTAACTTTGGTTGAATCTAGACTGTAAGAAGAACTATAAAAGGTGGAGGAGCTAAAACTAGATCGAAAGAGGTGTTATCCTGAGTGACAAAGCTATAACCATGGGTGTAATCAACCTACCTATTTTCATAAACTTGGGTTATATCATGTACTACATAATATAATATAAGCATAGAGATGGTAGTAGGTGTAGGATAAAAGATAGATGAACCAAGTTTGAAGATAGGAGGGATAGATATAACCACTAGTCTGTGTTTATGTCTAGTAGTGAGAGGGAGATACTTAAAAGTATCCAAAGAGTTAGATACATATAAATATGAACCATGTACATAAATATGTTTATAAATAGCATTCCACATGATAGATAGTAAATAATATATAGAAAGAATAGAATTGTGCATTAATGCATAGAAAACTTTGACTTGAATCATGACATTTCTAATAACTTTTTCAAGTCTTGAAAAAATTTCCTCATGAGATATAGAGAAAAAGTGATAGAAATCATAAATGTGTGTATGAAGGCATATAAATGTTTTATATGCAACATGACATTTTAAATGCATTTGTCAAGATAAATTTGAACCATTTTCCATATGAGGAATAGGGAGCAAAGGATAGAGAACATGAATTTTTATATAAAAGAATATAAACTTTTGATATACAACATGACCTTTTGAATGCATTTAGTAAGATAATTTTGAACAATTTTCCTTATGAGTGAAAGAGAATACATAAAAAGAATTTTAGAATCTTGTGCATGTTTAGCATTGAATTTTTTAATATCATCCCTTATTATGAAAATTTAGCATGAAATGTAAAGAATGAAAATTTGTACTAACATATGATATACTTCATCATTCATGTACATAATAGGACCAATAATGGCATATTTATTATTTTCCATAAGTATAAGAAACATGTGTAAATAAGTGAAATCCATTATTATTTTATGCAAGTTTGAAGCTTATATGCAAGGTGATAGCTCAGGAAGTAATGGGACCTAGTGTATGCAACTTAGGGATTTTTCATGGATATTATTGGCAAGTATTATGAATTTTGGAATTTGAAAATGAGTTTTTGATTTTAATATTCAATCAAAATTTATAGAAAATAAGAGGAATATTATAAAAAGTTATTGGAAATTAAGTGATGTAACTAGGGTTTAAAAAGATATTTTTCAAAATTAATGAAATTTTTTTAAAAAATTACTAAAAATTTGTATATTTAACTTTAAATATATTAGGAAAAAATTTAAAATATTTCTAAAATTAGCATAATATTTTTCCTAGTGGTCTAGAAGTGGTTTCATGCAAAAAGGAACTAGTATGTGGAAACTAGGGTTTTAGTGAATTATTAAAAATATTGCACTTAAATTTACAGTTGAATGATTTTTAAATTATGTAAAAATTATAAAAATATGGCAAAAAATCATAAATAAATAGCACTAGGGTTTTTAGGGTTTTGTACAAGGATTCAAATTAAGTCAGGTTCACCAAATGTTTTACCATTTTTTGGAAACTAAGGGTTTAATTTCATAATTAGTAGAGAGGTCTTGATTAATCTATAAAATATTTTAATATATTATACCTAAATTAACCTACTTATTTTTTAAATATATATGTTATCAATTAATTACTAAAAATAGCAAACAAGGGGATAGAGAGTGAACTCAGTGAATTTCTAGGTTGAGACGGAGGATTTTGGAACTACAAATTACTAAGCTGATTGAGCTGACTATGAAAAATAAGACATATAAGTTTATCTTCTACTTGTACAATAACACCAAAAACTAGACACTTGGAGGTCTAGCACTATAGTCCTATTTTTGGTGCTACAGTCCCTCTGATTTGCTTCTTCTCAACATTCTAGGTTTTATTTTGATACTTTGGGAGGCTTTGTGTCTAGAATATCATGTCTCAATCATTTGTGAAGCTTTATGTACAACTAATTATATCCTCTAAGGTCTTAGTTCCTCTTTAGGCTTGACAAGTGGTCTTAAATTAGATGGAAAAGGGGTTAGTGTGTATTATACACTAAATATATGATCACACCCCATGTGTGGGCATGCTACCCACATACCAATACTATAAGGAGGGATTAAGGCCAATGTATCTCTCTTAAATTGAATGTGTATTTTGAAATCCTATGTATTCACTACAAGTATTATGCAAATTTGGGCAAGCTTGAGATGACTTGTGACTTCTGTGGGAACTTGAGTAGGTTGGAAATAATAGTGGTTAGTTGTATTCAGAGAATAGGAAGATTTTCTTGAGTGTGCTTAGTGTATTTATATCTCATTCCTTTTAAATTATTTCCAACCCTTCTAAATGACCCTTGAATAGGCTTTTATATGGAAATTTATGATCTTAGGTTAGATGACTTTGTGTTAGGCTTATAGGGAAAAGATAAGGATCCATGGAAATTTGATCATTTAAGGCTAAGAGTGGCTTGGACAATAGCACTGAAAAGTGGACACCCTAGGGTCTAGTGATATAGTCCAATTTATTACACTATTGTCCAAGGGGATAGGGACCTTAAAGGATAGGTCTTTGCCTAGGAGAGGAGTCTGGGGTAATTGAGGTTAATTTAAGAAGGCTTCGAGTGACTGGGAAGTAGTAAAAACATGCCTAAGGGGTTGTGCAAGCAACTAAGAAAGACTTATGGTTTGGATGTCACAAGTCATGCTCAAGTTGTAAAAATTAAATTTTTATGTGATTATACTTAGTTGAATATGTATTTCAATTTTTTGGAAAAAGATGTAAGCTTTATTTAATGCTCAAATGATCGGTAATTTTTGTTTCTATCAACCATTGTTCTTATCAGGTGTAACCATGGTTTTCTAAGCATAATATTGTAAGCATTTCGATTATAAATAACCTAAAAAGGAATATAATAATGTTTTGAATCTAATGAAACTCTTAACTAAATTCATTCCCTACTTGTTGGAATGTCATCCATGTGTTGAAACTCATATTCAATAGATCTAAGAAATGACATAGAACAAAAAATTGTATCTTGATTGTCTGTGACCTTGATATTTATAAATTGATTTCCCTCTACATGAGTAGTAATAGTAAAGGGGTCTTGATATGAGGAAATTCTTATAAATTCCCTCTTTGTAACTAGATTTGGAAATTTGGATTTTTCATCTTGATATTTGTGTATTATTTCTTGCTCTACCTTTGCCTTTTGAATCTTTTCTTTCTCTAGGTTTTGCATTTGTAATTTTTTGTGATCATAATTATCCTTTGCTACCCATATTTATTGTTTTGGCACTTGTGTTTTAGTATAAGTACTCATAATTTAATTGGTTTACTTGAGTGACATATCAATGATAGGATCCCCAATATCTTTGAGGATTTATATATCATTCTTTATTATAAAACAACAATTTTTATGATGCCTAAACATTCTATGATATGCACAATAGTATTTGTATCTCCTTATAGGATGTGGAATATGTAATTCAATCACATGGTTTTGAATCATTTCTCTTAGGATTTTACTTGGTCTCTTGGTAACCTTTGGTAAAATATTTTAATCACTCATTCTAGATTTTTTTTGTAGCTTTGTATATGGATAGGAAATCTTGTTTGGTGCAACATTGGTAGATGAGGATGCAAGCACATTATTAACACTACCATGTGTTGGAATTTTTAGGTATGTAATTTGATTTTATAATAATGTGAAATTTGAACTAATTTTTTTTTTCCAATCTTATAGTGATGTTCTTATAAGGATAATTTGATATTTTAAGGCTTCACAAGCACAAACCCTAGGTAGCTTAAATTAAATATTCATACATATACCATCTACCTTACTCCTTGAAGGAGGGATAACATTGACATGATTAGAGGGATTTTATATATCTCTCTCCTTAGGGTTAAGACGAAGAGGCTCAATGATATTTTAATAAGTGTTGTAAAGAAGGCTTAAATTTTGATTTTATTTTGAAACCTTCTCATTATATTAATCAAGTTGGTTACTCTTATTCATTGATTTCATCATACATGAAGCATAACAAGTAAAAACTACCATGATATAATGTAAATTGAAGTAGATAAGAGATATATCCATATTAAACATGTTTTTATAATAGGTGAAATTTTGATTTTGTAATTTTGAACACTTTGAAATTAGAATTCAAAAAAAGTAAATCAGGAAACCCTAGGTCAACTAGTGTTTTAGGATCAAAGTTCAAGTTCACCAATATTTTTCAAATGAAGAGAAAATAATATAAAGTGATTGGATAAATTATTTTTGAATTCTAAAATAGTTTTTTTATGAAAATCAATTAATAAGACAAACCCATAAAAATAGGGAAACAAAAGTACATTATGTGGCTTATAGGTATAAATTTACCAAAAACAGTAAAATTTTAAATTCACAAAACCATACAATATATTAGAAAAAAAAATCTACATAAATCAACATAATAATGAAAAACCTCTTAAGAATTACAAAAAATTATCTATTATGAATCATAAATAGGCCAAACAATGTAGAACACTTCACAAGCAAAACCTTAGAATATTCCCAATAAAGAATCAAAATTTTCAATAAAATAGAAATCAATTTCAAAAATCTGAGAGAGATTTTGAATAGAATATTATTTTTGATGAAACCCAAAAATTAATTAGAAAAAAGGTATAGTTTTTTTTCCTTGTATGTTGATATTTACTTAAAATAATAAATTGTAAAATTAATAAAATACGTACCAAATTTTGGTAAAAAAAGAGGTTTTTGAGTATATAAATGTGAGTAGAAAATACCTTTGAGTAATTATAAAATAGATATTAGTGGATTCTAAAATGTGTCAATCAATGATGATAAAATTTCAAGCATATGCACATAAAACTCTTACAACCAGATGAGTGTAAAAATCCTAGGGTAATGTTTAAGATATGTAAATCCATCACAACAAACTAAAACCTTAGGATACTAGAAAACATATATTAGGCTAGGTTTACAAAGGAGGACTTAGATGTCGGGTTCACCAAATGTGTAACACTAAAATATGGATTAACATATCTAGGGTCAAAGGGGAGAGAGATAGCCAAGGGCACAAGGATGGTAAACTATCTCTATAGTAGGTCAATTAATTTTTAAAATTAGATAAATAATATTTTGAATTTAAATATTGAGATATGATTTAAATAGTAAATACAACCAATGATTAATATTTAAATAAATGGAAAAGCAATGGTACTTTGCTAGATTACTATGTGAATTCAAATATGATGTGGAATAAGCTATAAATAAATTAGATCTAGATTATAGATCAGTCATCAAATTCTATATATTTAACCTTTGTGACCTTGGACACTTGTATCAACCTTAGACAGTTACATCAATATTTATGTCCAACCTAGATGTAGGTTATAGTATGGAATACATTCTATATTTAGATCTAACCATCTATTACTAGGTTATATTTCACCTTCACTCTAGTGCATTTAGATATGGCTCATGGAATCATTCTTTGTCAAATCTCAAAACCCTAGTTCTTAATCTTCATAGTGATTATGTAAAAATGGTTTAGTGGGCTCACAATATTTGTACACATGTAAAACTGACCACCAATGGCTTTACATCAGATTATTAGACCAATTCTTACCAATAATCAAACATTTAACCTAAGCATTTATATTAGTCATGAATTTGGTTTCATAAGATTATATTTATTTAATTTGACCTATTAAATCAATTAAACAAGGTAAATACACACATTAAATTAATCAAAATCAAACAAATGACCAAATGCCTAAAAATAATTAATTAACATGCACACCCTAATTAAAATCAATTATCAAGTTAAATCAATTTTAAATCCAAATTGAGTTCACCCATGAACTAATAAATCAATTATTAAAAAGTAAATTCAAGAGCATCTTAGAACATCTTAGAACATACTCATTACCTTGTGAGTTGTCATTTTTAGAAAATATCTAAAAGAATATTCTAGGAATATGCAAAACTCAATCAAAGTTAATAAACTCAAACATGGTCAAATTTAACCATTCCAACAGATTTGAAAGCCTATAAAATCAATCCTATATCTCTTCATTTAGGGGGATAAATCAAAGTAGAGTTATAATGCAGGAATAGATTCATGAAGCTAAAAGCCTAGTGTTATAATGTCAAAATTGAGCCAAGCCATATCAATCAAGCCAAGAATTGAAAAAAGGTTCTAAGAGGAGATGAAGGTAGCTGAAATTCATTGATGAAAACCTTTTGAGCACAAATATGAGAAATCCAATGAAGAATCCTTTTGGATCAATCAAGGATTTGGGTAAATAATTTGTATTTTAAGTTTATATTTCTCATTTCCTTGCTAGGTTCTCATTTATTTTATTCATTATGCTCCCCCCATGATCACACCTAAAGTATGTTATATTATTAGTGAGTTAATTTTACATTGTTTTTGAGACTAACTCTATACTAACCTCCTCCTTTGAGTTAAATTTCTAGATCATAAATGACACACCTGGTGGGACATGATTGTGCACGCTGCATATTTGAACAAAAATATCTGTTAAAATAACTCTTATTTTTAATCATTTTTTTAATGAATTTTTGATAGTATGTTATTATTTTTTTCATCCTAATTCTCTCAAAATTTCATTAAAATTTTATGTGTATTTTATAAGTTATGAATCTTTTAGTGATTGTCACTTTGTATTTTTTAATTTTTTGCTAAAAACAAATAGTAAAAAGATGATAATTTTTTTGTTATTCATTATTTAAACCTAAATTTTTTCATGAATGTTCACCATAGACACATTAACATTATAAAATATTTCATTACAAATAGATTTATATTTTAAAAGTTATGGTTAAAATACTAACTACCATTTTTTATGATTTATGTGTTCACTTTTATTTGTTTTAAACTTCTAACTTGTTGTTTGCATATTTCATAGCTTTATTTAACTTTTTGATATTTTTTGAGTTTTTTATTAATATTTTTGATAATATTTTCCTAACCTAACAAAAAAAAATTAGGTTTTGCCTTTAGATCGACAAATTTTACCCTTCAAAGTTGTTTGTCTCATTCGATAAATTTGTCTCATTTGATAAATAAGATTCAAGGATAAACAAAGTGTATGACCTTTTTCTTGCAGGGACCATTTAAAAAATATTTAAAACAAGCTTAATTAGTTCTTTCACACTTTTTTTTGGATGTTTTAAAATTAATTATGCATTTCAATTTATGTTTTAAAAGAAAGTTTTGCATGTTTATGTTAAATGTTTTGATTGTTCTTTCAAACTTCACAACTTAAATCCAAGGGGCTAAAAGAACACCACCACACATTTCATTTAGTACTATAAAATTAAATAGACTTCAATTTTTTTTCAATTTTTTTCACTATTTTTTTGTCCTAGACATTTTTTAGTAAATAGGGAGTTATGTGTGTATGCTCTCCCATCTGTCCCCTTTAAGGAACTTTTGAGATAAAAGGTGCCAACTTATTTTTGGGTGGTTTTAAATTATTTATATTTGAACATATTAAATCCAAGGAGATATTAATTAATATGATTAATAACTTTCAATTTTATGTGATTAAATTAACCTCACTTCAAATATTTTCAAACTTTCTTGTTGATTGTGTGTTTTAGCAAAAAGAGATGTGCACATATGCTCTCCCATCCATCCCCTATAGAGAAATTTTAGGATCAAAAGCACCATCTCATTGAAATATGAACCTAGTCCAAGGAATATAAATAATTTCATTTAAATATCTCCTCAAAAACTCACAATATTATTGGGTGATCTTGAGGTGACCATAAAGTATTTCTATTGTGTCATTTATTTCATGCATCTTGGCTTGTGATGGAGACTTCATTACCTCCCATGAGTTTTTTTAGGAAGATTTGACTTGGGGTTTAATATCTTAGCATCATCTTCAAAATATCTTCATAGAGGGTATATAAATTAGGATCCCCATACTAGGATGATGGTTTGAGTGGTTAAACCATCTTCTTTAGTAGAGGTTAATCCTGGGACGTTCGAGCATGTTAAACATATAATACACTAAGAAAGTGATAGATGTATTGGTTGTAAAAATAACAAGACCTTTTTAAAATAATCCATATGACATGAACCTGATGATCCTTCTCTTATTTGGTAATGTGAAAGTTGCTAGACATGGGATCCATCTAGAATGATTGAAAACCAATCAATTTTAGTTAACCCCACATTATCACACCCCTGATAGGATTTAGGACATTATTCTTAGTTGAATTTGATCACTTATCTTTTTATTTATTAGTGCTGTGATACTAGAACTTATATGTTTATTTAAACCATGTCAAAAACTAATTTATTTATACGTCACTCTTTTGTCTAAAGAGGTGTTATGCTGGCCATTTTATCCCATACTTATGCCTTGTAATTTTTGATAAACATGTTTATGTGTATGTTACTTATTTGAGAAGGGAACCATTATGATGCCAACATCATTATCAAGTTTAAGCCTTTGAGTCTTTGAACTATAACATTGATCACATCATTAGAATATGCTTACACCGTTAGGCCACTCATTTTGTTTCAAGACTTATTTGACCTTGTATCAGAAACCATTATTTCAACCCAACCAAACCATGTCACATATGTCATTTGGACCTTGTTCATGTGTCATCATGCTATCCAATTTTGTGTAACTTATTTATTCCAATCATAGCTTTTAACCATTGAGTTTTCAATTAACCTTTCTATGTTTGAATTCAAACTCACTTTGTAGGTGTCGATACACATATCTTTCTTTTTGGGTTACACAACTTAGGTTAATGAATTACCCAAATATGAAAACTATCACTTTTTTGTTCATTCAGCTTATCCTCATCATTGTTTGTGCCTTTATTTGGGAAAACATAGTCTTTTTTCTAGGTGTCTTTTGCCTTATGGCTTATACCAATTGATCATGTTTATGTTTCATTCCATGTGTTAGGTATATGTCAAAGTTGTTCCAACCTTGTTATATTAAATCAAATCACATCAAATTTTGTTTCAAAGTCTATATTTTGATTCTATTTAGCAAAAACTCCTATTATATCATGTTTTTTTTTAGCCTAGCTTTTGATTCCACATTTGGATGAAAGCCCTAGCAACTCAACTTTTTTTCCCTAGTTTAGACCTTGTTTGGAACACTTTGGCCTAGACTTTGATATGTCAATTTTTATTCATCACTTGACCTTTTATATGTATGACATTTGATGTTAGACATTTGACATTAGACTTTTTTATGCCAATTCTTATCACAAACCATTTTGGAGATACAACTCCATGATCAAATCATTATTTAGAGATACAACTCCACCCCTTTTAACCAAGTTAAATAAAGTTTAAACCATTTCTCCTTTCAACATAGTCTTTTAGAGTTTGTATAAATCTAAGCCTTTTTGTTTTTAGATATTTTTTCATTGATATAGATGCGTCTAACTACACTTATGGTGGAGTCATGTACAATCCAAATTATGATAAAATGGTTACATAAAATGGATTTGATTTTTATAGATTTATTCAAAAACCTTTTGATGATAACATGGTTTTTGAGATGGAATTTTTTCCACTTTGCACTAATCAAATCATGGACCAAAGTAAAGACCTCAAATTGGATGATATGGTTGGTGAGGTAGAATTGGGTACAGACCTCTAAAATTATAATGTTGTTTGGGAGATGGATCCATACCCTCCTTATAATAATCAATATAGAGAATAAAGGTAAGGATCAAGTTACAATCCAACACAAGACCATGATTGGGATGATATGGTTTGTGAGGAGGACATGGATGCTTTAGCTTAGGTGATAAATCAAGTTCCATGATTCCCTACCATTTTTATACTAAGACCTCATCTTTTGGCTTGTGTGAGAAATCAAGATCCATAATGCCCACCTGTTATCTAATTGTTGGCCATTCCTTGTCAAGTAACTATCATTCCCCACACTATAAAACCCTAGCCAATCCAACCCAAATATAAACCAATCAAATTATGATCCCAACCAATCATTTATCCTAAACCTCATCTAATCATTCAACCTAAACCTCATCTAATCATTTAACCTCAACCCATCATTCAGTCTAAACCCCAACTAAAACCTCAACTAGTCCAATCAATCCCTCAATCAAGCCAATCATTTGAGGACCAAGCTATGATCAAAACTAGTATTTTTAAACTCGTTAGAAACTAAGGCCAAGAGAACCAACTAATCCAATCTATTTTTGTTTAACCAACCATTTTTGACAAGTCAACCTATGATGAGTCACCTTTCAATCCTATACCTATTATCGAGGAATCTCATTCTGACAAACTAGTCTTTGTTGAGTCACTTCTTAATGATTATAATTTCCATTAGTAAAATCATTACCTTGACCATATGCCTATTTTTCAAGAGCCTCCTATTGACAAGCTAGTCTCTAAGCAGTTGTCTCTTGACCTTTCTCCCATCCTAGAGGAGACTCACTTTAACAAAACAATCTCTATAGAGCCTATTATTCCATCATAATCCATTACTTATCTAATACTAAACATTCAACAAGACATAATTATGACAAATTACCCATCAATAGAAGAATTAGAGTTATAATTAGGTTTTATTCTTGAAATGACATTAAATTTAATATCAAAATTAGAATCAACATTAGTCTTGACATTGGATTTAGAGTCCATTGAGTCAAAATCAGAATACATTCATGGTTATTATAATATTGGCTATGCATCCCTAGAATATCAATATGAATATAGTTGTGATATTTTAAAAAAAATTGAGGATGATTACTTTAGCATCATCATATGTTTTCCTAGTATATTTAATGAGGATTGTGTAGCTATCCCCCATTCCATTACCACCAACAATCATAGCCATGTCATTGACATTCAATCTCCCACAAGTGTTGATTGGGATTGATAGAACCATACCTTGTTAAACTAAATCCATGATGACATAACAGTTGAAGAGCAAGGACGCCAAGACCACATTCATGTAAAAGAAGAACATTCTCTTAGTAAAACCTTTTTAGAGGCACTAGAGGACAATCAAAGTTCAAACTCATCATATTCTAGTGAAACCTTTTTATATATGATAGAATATAGTCAAAGTCAAAATTCATTAGTGAAACTTTCTCAGAGGTTATACAAGATAATCAAGACAATTTCATTGGTAGAAACCTCTTCAAGGTGCCAATGGATGAGCATAAAAGTTCTTTACTGCTCAATAAGGACATTATCAAAGATCAAATCAAAATAGATTCCACTAGACAACCTAACTAGATGGTAGCTACTCTCATGACCAAATAAGATAAGAATTTGGTGGTCTTATTGAGAGAATAATCAAAATTATTTGGCCTCACCACATTTAAAAATATGTCAAATCTAAAATCAAAAACATTGTGTGTGCCTGAACATCTCAATCTTCATTTATTTTTCCACCATTATTCATCTAATTAACATCCACCATTCAATTTCAAAATCAAACCTATCATCCAACATGTATCCCTATTTATCATCCATGGTCACGCTTTCCTTTATAGAGGCTAAAAATATACCCTATCTCGATTCTTAAAGGAATCAAAATCAATGACCAATGAAGATCACAACAACATTATTAGCATCCAAATATATATCTAATTCTTGATAGAGAAATTATTCAAATGAGGTGTGGGCTAGAAATTTACATGATTGACTATTTTAGTTATATCATTTGTTGATTAGGATGTGCATCTCCACTTCAGCAAGAACAATAGAATCATTTATCATACCCAATGTAGAACCAAACATGTACCATATCATATCAAGTTATTAATAATTTTTCCATTGTCATATATCCTATCCATTTGCCTTACTACTTACGGGAAACCCTCCTTCTATTCTATGTAATCAATTAAACCATTAGTATCCTAATCAAGGCCATCCTATCATACCATTTTACCATTTTATTCTTACTCGACCAAACATGTTTTAAATCCTATCAACCTAGCCCATTTGACATTGGTTCATCCATTGGTTTCATGTTTTTAGCATACAAAATTAGATCATTTTCAAAAATTATTTCAAGCATTTCAAATAGAGGTAGTATTTTGGAGTAGTATGTAGAAGTTTTGGCAGTTACATCATTTATTTGTTGTTCCCTTCTTATCAATTTTTTTATGTGAGCCTAATTATATCACCTATTGGGTTAAATTGGTATCATTGATCTATTAGTTTTATCCTATTTATAACTACCTATGGGTAATCTAGGGGTAACATTTATTTATTATGTCTTGACATATCACCTAGCCATTCTTGTGCCATACTATGCCATCATAACAACTGTGCCTATTTTGTTTGAATTGACTACTACACTAGTTGCATTCCTTCAATGTGGGGTAAGCTAATGTGAGATACATCCATTTTGGGACTATGTAGTTCAAGTTGAGGCCAGCTTACTCCTCTTTCATCCATGCTCTCACCATTTTACAAGTATCGTTTCAAGTTATAAATGCTCTCACCATTTCGTGAACTTATACCATTTTAGTGTCTTTTCATTCTCAATTGAGTTGAGATGATTCAAAAAATTTATAAATATTTAAAAATAATTTATAAAAACCAAAAACATTGACCACTTCATTGCTTTAAGGATTCTGGGAACCCTTATTAAGTCACAAACAAATCACTTTTTCCTTAGTTTCTCCATCCCTTTTGGCCTTTTATCCTATACTATCACAATTTTGTGATTTCATCCCTATTCTTCTATTACATCCATCTGTTTTCTATTAATCATAATTTTCTTCCCATTTCTTTGGATAACTACATTTGTCCTAAAGTTTTGTTATATCATCATATCCATGGAACTATGTAGGCAAAATCCACTTGCCTAGTGAATATGGAGACAACTCAACCACACCCTTCCTTTTCTATTCTCCTTTGAGTTGAATTCCTAGATCACAGTATCAAGTTAACTCAAAATACCTTTTTGTTAGAAGTTGTTTCCTATATATCCACTAATTTGAAGATGGCCTCAAAATCATGTATTTATCCCATACATGTGGGCTTGTGTGTGAATAAGGATGTGATATATGATAAGCAAGTATAATAATGACCTAGCTTATAACTTATAAGATATGGGTTGTGGGTTTTTCCTTCATTAATTTAGACCAATAAATGTGATGTACCTATGACTAATATGAAAATAGCGTAAATATAGGTAAGCTTTTCTCACTTAAATGCTTGATTGAATGATTTTGGTGAGTTACCTTGTGATTTGTTTGGTCTATGCTAGGTTTATACTAGGTGAAGAATGAGTGAAGATTGATTATACATTTATATCAATCCTCTTTTATAATATCTCATAAAAAATCACTTAGGCCAACCATAAGGATACATTACAGTTGTATATTGGATGACTTTATGGCACTAAACACTTGTATTGTCAAAGGAAACTTGCATTGACATAGGTGTCTAATTGGGACACAAGTATCTGAGAATATAAAAAGTAGGTACAAGCCCCAAAATTTTAGAGTTAAATGATAAGCAAGTATATATAATTTTGGGTAATATAAAAGGCTTAGATCACTAAAATAACATTGGTCAAACTAAGAGATAATAAATAAGCATAGAGATATATCATATACAAGTCTTTCAGTAGTGGGAAAAGTTATATAACTAATAGGAACAACCAAGGTCTATATGTTTCATGTGTACAAGATTTAGGTGCTATATAATTCAAAAATAGTGTTTACATGAAGCTATCAATTATAATTTATTCATAGTTTATGATACTATGTTAATTACAATATCTTCCTCATTCATAGTATCACTTGGTTTGACCTTATAATTTAATTTACTTTGAAACTTCATCATTGAAGTTATTTTATTATTTTATGTATACATATGTTTTTCAAAATAAAGTATCCTAACATATATGCCCCTCGTTATATGGCATAACTCATCAAATGATTTGAATATTTTTAATATGATTGATTTATGGAGAAATGCCAAAATAATTTGTTTGAATATATCTTGGAGTTCATTATCATCCATAACAAAGTATATATCTTGGATATCATGGTATAGTAACAAAGTACATAGTCATTTATTAGTTCATTGGATCCTTACTTTAGCTTACCAATTTATGCATAAGAAAGATTTTCATCAATGTTGATGTCAAAGTGTGTTAATAATTAAATGGAAAAGGGGTTGAATTCTCTTAAAAATTAAAGAGGGAGATCATAAAACCTTCTCAATGTATTTTCTTTAAGACTCTATAAATAACTTGCGTTAAATAATTTATCATTGTATGCATAGTCTAAGCAAGTTACATGGAATGATTTAATATTTTACTCAAGATCACCTTTACCTTCATACAATGGGAGATTTTGAGCTATGAGGACTGAAGGTAAATGGTAGGATACTATATATATAGCTAATGGGATATGGATCAAATCATGTGAGTTAAAGGTATGGCTAGCTATTGATGAAACTTGTTCTAATTGAAATACCTTGGCATGAATAACTTTAATAACTTGATCAAAAGAATGTGTATTAAGTTAGGTTGGTAATATATTTTATGTATCTATCCTAGATGGAGTGAAGTTTACCTATGTAGGAATAGGCATCATAATGTACTAAAGGCTTCCTGTTGCCCCTAAACCTTGGGTGGATGTCACATAGATCAAAATGTGTGGGCATAGGAATAGTTCCAATTAGTAATGGTCTTATTACTTGATGTAGCATCTTAAGATAACCTTTTTTTATCATCTCTTGTTGTACACAATATTACATCAATATGATGTGGATTCATTTTTATGTATTCATTAAAATTTTCATCTTTGAAGGCATCTTGTTAATATTTAGTAGTTGTATCATTATTCTCAATATTCATGATAATTCCAACAATAAGGTGAATAGGGTATGTTTTATAATCTATAATAATAAGAACAATTGAATTTATGTAATCCATTTGTCATCTAGTAGTAATAACAAGTGTCTCAAAATAGATGTTGCAACAATAGGATTTGAGAAAGGCTTAGGATTGCTCATTGGTAACTTTAGCCTTATTAGAGTATTTAGATTTGATCCTTGTTACCCATTTTATTACATAATTGATCCAAATTACATACACTATCTATTAATAATAATATGAAAAGAGTAATTTCATTAATTTTTTAAACAATAATGCTCATTCAACATGGTCATGATTAAACTGTATTATTAGTAATTAATTAAATCTAAAAATTAAACCCTAAGGCTACAATTTGTAACTATATAAGGATGAAACCTTAAGAGAAATCCTAGGATTTTGCACTTTTAGATATGTGTATAGGTTCACCAATATGTTTTACCCTAATTTGAAGTAATAGATAAGATTACTCTAATTAATATAGAACTTTGAAATATAATTTAGATTAATAGATATGACATTCAAGCATACATTTGAATTGACTTTTTTATTCAATATGGAAAAATACTAAATATGGAAAATAATATAGAGATCATGATAATTAAATTTTCTAATTGACTATCTGACTGTGACTATGTTCTATCAATGAAAAACATGGATAAGTACACCTTTGGTTTATTTAGTTCATAAACTAATATGTTGGCTGTGTTATGTTGGGTTTGCATAATAGGGTCACAATCATTAGTTAATTGACATATTGGTCAATAATAACATTTTTGAAAGTGTGGTATAATTATTTTGTGTTAATCTATGACTATCTTTATTTATTCTATTTCTATGATCACAAACCCTAATGATGTGTGTAGATCCAAAAAATATCTTCTTTTGCCTTAAAACCCTAGAAGTGATTATGAATGTTATAAACCTATAAGAAAAATAGGATAAGTCTAATAGGTTTTGTTTACGTCAATCACCCCTAACTGATGATTAGTTATTTCCTACATATCCAATACTCCAAGGAAGAAATCAAGCCACATGTAACTCTCCCACCTAGTGTGATTATTAAAATTTTCTCCTTTGCTATGTGTATGTATCTAATGATTGGCTTTGGTTTACAATTATTATTTTTACTTGTATTTTGAGTTATTTGGTCTTGGTTTATGACTATTCATAGTGATAGGTATGCATATTGGGAAGAATATGGAAAATTTTCTTAATGTACAATAGTGTATATATGTATCATAGATATGTTTTAAATACCTTTTGAATGGAAAATTGATTTTTTTATATATGGATCATGGTAGATGTAAGACAATGGGGGGGAAAGAGGGAGATTAAAGTGGCACTTTTTTCTTCTTTTTAAAATAGCAATATTTAAACTTAGAGAGAATTATAGAGACACATAGAAAAAATATTTGATAATAATGTAAGAATATGAATTCTAACATTCTAAATGTAGTTTCTAAATATATAATTTTTTTATTTACCAAGATGATAAAATTTTATGAAAGTGATGCATTTATGACAATGGATTATAACTTTTTGTTGAAAGATAAGGATATTCCATGTGTATGAACACACCTTTTTTTAGTAAATGAATGAATTATGGGATGAAATTTCATATATGGATAGATGAAATGTCAAATATATTTGAGAATTATTATTATTATTTTTTAAAACACACACACACACACACACACACACACACAAACACACACACACACACACACACACACACACACACACACACACACACACACACACACACACACACACAAAAACACACACACACACACACACACACATGTATTAAATAATTTTACAAGTCAAGACTATAGAGCAAGATTATAATAAGGTAGGTTAGTTTTTAGTATTAGTAAGGAAAACAAATAATAAGCATAGAGAACCTAACATGCTAAGCACACTCATTCAAGGGGTAGTGTTAATGAAATCAAGAAATTAATGAGGAAAGCAAGACAAGAAATACCTTACCATAGTGGCTCTCCTTCAAAGGTGGTCCACAAACATGTTTTTACATAGATTTGGAGATCCAAGTATTTGTCACTATAGTTGAGCAAGAAGTTCCATCATATTTTCTAGAATTAATGGCTTTAGCTCCTTGATTGGTGAATTTGGAGGAATTAGTGAATCTCTTCTAGAAATATTTTTTCATAGGTTGTTTACACTAAAAAGATCGGTCTCTCTTGTAGATATTTCTACATAATAACATTGCATAACTAAAGCTTAAAATTTGTGGCCATGGATCATGTATTTATAGATTTTCCATAAATATTGAAAATCAACCATGACCATCCATTTTAAGATCAAGATTTGTGTCCAAGTATTAATTTAATTTTGGAGGATAAAACTATTAATATTTTGGAATAAGGGAACACTAATAAGGTATGGTGTTCTTAAACTTGATATTTATCTTCATTAATTCCTAGTGCTTGACACCCTTTTGATGATGTCATGGGTGATGTCATGGCTAGATATTTTAAATTATGAATTTATAATAATAGATATTAAATAAATTTCCATGGATTTTCCACTGAAGTTCTTAATTTGATTTTATTTGTTTAATGGTTTTACTTAGTATTTCTATAGAGCAAGATTATAAGGTAGGTTAATTTTTAGTATTAGTAAGGAAAACCAATAATAGGCATAGAGAACCTAACATGATAATCACACTCATTCAAGGGGTAGTGTTAATGAAATCAAGAAATTAATGAGGAAAGCAAGACAAGAAATACCTTACCATAGTGGCTCTCCTTCAAAGGTGGTCCACAAACATGTTTTTACATAGATTTAGAGATCCAAGTCTTTGTCACTGTAGTTGAGCAAGAAGTTCCATCATATTTTGATTGGTCAATTTGGAGGAATTAGTGAATCTCTTCTATAAATATTTTTTCATAGGTTGTTTACACTAAAAATATTGGTCTCTCTTGTAGATATTTATGCATAATAACATTTCATAACTAAAGCTTAAAATTTAGGCAATCTCATTATTTGTAGAATTTGGTAAACAACAAGGTTGTTACTGAAGATGGTGATTTTACCGCCAAAAATGGTAAGGTCAAGGGCTCTTTTGCAGTGTCATGGACCAAAATGGTGAGATTTACACTTAATAGGTGACCTCAAATTTTTTTATGAAAATCATTGGTTAAAGAGTTGGATTTCTAGGTCAAATGGTGAAATCATTGGAAACATTGAGTTCACCCTACCAAATAGTGATAATGCCCTACAAATCGATGAGTTCATAACCCATGAAGGAAAATGGTGATGTCTATTTTTGAAATAGAGATATCACCCTCTTAAATAATGAGATCTCTAAGAAAATGGTGAGCTATCTAGAAAGACTGAGTGAGGCAAAAAAATAGAAAATGGGACTAATATAATATTAGTATATGCCTACAATTAGAATAAATGAGATAAACTTGAGCAATTGGAGGGAAAATAAAGAGATGAATAACTTGGTTAATTGTGTGGTGGCTTTTAGTAATGAGTTAGGGTCATTAAATCATGTGAATGAGGATCTATATTATTTTAGTGATAGTGCATCTAGATAGAGGAGCTTGTGGGCCTAAGAGAGGTAGTAGAGCTATATCACTTAGCTTGGTTGCTAGTGATTCATGCAAATAAAACCCATCTTTAAGTTATTTCATATATTTGGTATTATAATACATTGACCTTGAATTTTTTGATCATCAAGGCCATAATGACCTTAGAGGATGTTCACCAAATACTATGAGTGCCTATACAAGATCAGAAGATTACTTGCATGTCAACAAGTTGGCTAGTTATGTTATAAGACTATCTAGGCATTATAGATATTGAGGTGGTTGAGGGGACCATAGATATAGATGAATTGAAGGACTTAGATTGTCCTCCAAACCTTAGAGTAAGAGTATCAGTATTAGGGGATCTAGTAGTATCACCAATAATAATGCAAGGAAAAATTCCCTCAAATGTTATGATTTTGATGGCTCTTATCAGTGGCCTTTTGTTATTGGACAAGAGTAGATGGTTCTTATATATTATCCTAATTGGAGTGATACAAGATATGTATGATCAAAATACATGATTTTAATTGGGACCCATCATTTTGGCTTAGCTTTATTAAGACTTACATATGATATCATATCATAAAGGGTGGAGTATCAGGTATAGTACATTGTTCCAAGTCTGGGCTTGGGAACATATAACAATTAAGTAGCTAGTGGGGCTAAGATATCATTGGGAAATTGAGTATCTAGTTGAATTTTGGTGGTATCTCATAGTCCCAAGATTATGAGGCCACCTTGGGGACCTATACATTTATGGATGTTCCATAGATAAGAAGGTCAATGGAGATGTTATCTAGTAACCATATTTGGTAACACCATTTTATATGATTAAGGAGTTGTTTTTCATTGGTTCATGATTACACCATGTTATATCATATGCTACCATAACTTTTTTGGTAGATAGATATAGACCATACCAAGTGTAAAGATAGTTCAATTTATAATAGGATATTCTTAAGGGTCCACACTTCTTTGCTCATGTGACCTGTGAGATCAGAGAGTGGGGGCTAATAGTGCCCTAAGACCAAGTTATGATAAATTTTGGTAGATTATAGCATACCATGGGACTATTAAAGCTAGGTATAACATATTTATATGATGGATGCCTATGTAGCATGTTGGGATAGTGTCTAACCCATTTGATTAACTAGGCCATGGCCTCAATAACCAATCATTCATCAAAGATGGGTTAGATAGAGGAAAGATGGGGCTTAGACCCTAGTATAAGTACAAGTTCATGTGATGATTTAGTTAGTGATACCATAGGCTATCCCATTATAATTTATTCATGCCCATGTGTAGCAAGACCTTCTAGGGGATATAGAAATGGATGAGTCACTAGATGGTGATGAGGGCCATAGGATAGGGATAAGAGAGGTTGGGACCTCTAGTACAGGGGGATATATAGGTATAAAGGAGGCATGGCCCTCTAATATAGGTAATTATATAGAGGAATATACATTGATTGATAAGATGCAAAGGGAGATTACTGCATAATTATTAGATATTTTAGGCTTACATATCAATATAGTTAGATTATGTGCAGAGTCATCCATTGAACAAGGTGAGACTACTTAGCTATATGGATTGATTATGGTTAAGGATTTTGATATTATGGCACTAAGAATACAAGTGGCCTAGTTAATAGGTGTATAGGTGTAGTTGGCTATATGAGATGTATAACTTATGATAGTGAATAACAAGTGAGATAGAGCTCAGGGTGATCAAGAGCAGTTGATATCTTAGGTAGAGAGATTGACTAAGTATTAGGATAAGATTCAATGAATTAATACAGATGGTAGCTCATCTAGAGCCTTAGCTGATGTGATTATAGATAAATATGATGCCTTCTACACAAAGTATGATGCCTTACACATTAAGGAAGATATATAATACTACTATAGGTTATATGAATTAGCAGTCCATATAGAGAGGATAGCTCCATCCTTTAAGAATTATTTGAGATTATAATAGACTAGAACAGGCTATAGGTCCTGACATACTATAGAGTTAGAGTCTTCAATGGCATATCCATACTTATAATGGACAGTGATGGTTCCACCATCATCATGTCCACTACCCTTGCCAACATCAGGCATGGGTTAGAGTTATCACCAGAGTACCTTGAGGGATAGCCAAAATTAGATGTTATTTTGTATATTTATATTATATATGAGATGTATATGTATCAATGTATAAAACTTAATTTTGAGATATATATATATATATATATATATATATATATATTTGAGATATATATATATATATATATGTCATTTAGTTTTAGTTCATAGCTACTTATACATGGATTTTGAATATTATTTATGTGGCATGATGCTTGTTTCTCTTATTATGATATGATGGTATGCTAGAGGATAGTTTAGGAGATGCACACCATAAACCAATCATAGAAATGGCTAGTATGACTCAATGTGTATGCCAAGAACTACACATCCTGTATAGAGAGTCTTTTTTTCCCAAAGTTTAGCCTCTATTACATGTAAGAATATTCTATTTAGGTAGAGGATATTTATGATAATAATTTAGAGATGTTCTTTGACATCACATTGATTTTTGGACTTTGGATCACTTAGTTTTTACTTTGGAAAAATGAAATTATGCATTATAAGTATAAATAACCTATAATAACATTGTATTTCATTTAAAAATGGATCAGTTCAAATGTGAATATTTAAAAATAAAGGTAATGATAAAAAAAATACCAAAACTAAATTTGTAATCATTTACATTTGAACAAAAAACAAAGCAAAGAAAAAGATTAAAATAATGTTAAATACAAAATTTAACCAACTTAAAATCATGATATGAATCATCAAGACTTAAGTGGGCACAAGAATGTACAAAAACATAAACAAGAAATAAAATAATTTAAATATAAACATAAACAATTCAAGCCCAAGTTAAGGCTAGACTCAAAAGGTTTACAAAATGTATTCAAACACAACACTAAAAATAAAAAAAATAACCCAATAAATAAAACATACAACAAAATACTAATATAAATAAATGAATGCACAAAAAAACACAAATAATAAAAAAGTGAATACAAAAATCAAAATAAAAACAAACAATGGTTAATCACAATGTTAGTGAAAACATAAAACAAATTGTGTGTGTGTGTGTAATAGAAGTGTTACACTTGGTGACAAGGTGACCCTTAAGCCAGGTAGAAATGACACCAATACAAAAACACAAAGATAATGAGTATAAGGTTACACCTAGACCATAGGGAAATAATGAAATAAATAATATCAAAAACATCACTCCTAAGCTATAGGAGATAACAAAACAAACAAACAAAATGGAGGGAATATAAAAAAGTAAGGGTTAGCTAAGCTAACTCCAAATGTATAAGGCAAGTGGACACTATTTACATAGTTCCATGGATGAAAGATCCAACATGAATTTTAGGATAAATTTAGTTCTCCTAGGATATGTGATATAATAAAATTGATGATAATGAATCATTATTAACATGTAGAGGAATATGGAAAGGTCTCACAAAATTGAGAGTGTAACTAACTCATAAAATGGTGAGAGCTTAAGAATAGACAGTCATTATTATATCAAAGTTGAATACATAATGCTCATAATAGAAACTCTAAAAATGGAAAAAACTTATATATAATGCCAATAATGATAGGGAAACTAAAGGACAAGGGGTTACTTATAAAATAACTAGGAATCCTAGAATCCTTAAGGAAAAGAAGTGCTTTAAAAAGAGAGGAATGTACAGTCGAGCTAACTCAAGATACCTTGTATATCCAAGTATTTATTACATAGTCCATGTAGACCTTAGGCTGATCTAGTTCTCCCATATATGGGATAAAAAATACCAAGGTGTTATAGAAATAAACTAAACAAACAAGATGACCCAATCCAAAAAAAATTGACGCCTTTATATCCCACATAGAAATTCTAATCCAATTTTCTTATTTTTATGATTTTTAGGATTTTCTAGATATTTTAAAAATATTTTGGTTATTTTCTAGGAATCTCAACTCAATTTCAAATTATGAGATATCAAATGTTTTACCTTTAAAAATGGCAAGGTCATGGTTTGGGGTTCTTGAAAAATGGTGAGAGCATGAAGGATCAGAATGACTCGTATTGAAGGAACAAAATAAAAATGAAACCCAACCTAGAAGATGATAAGACTTTATAACTCTCATGGAGATTTAAATCCTATCTTCATGACCTATCTATTGTTAATTTGGATTTTCAAAGTCAAATACCAACCCATATATTTCAAAACCTTGTAAGACCCTATCAATAGCCTCTGTAAGGTGGTCAAATAGATGTATTTTAGTTTTAAAAAGGTTAGTTTTGGTAATTTAATGAATAATATGGATTTAAAAGGTCACTAATTATTCATAATACATTTGAATACATTCACATTCATGACATTATCCTTAAGTCAAATTTGCATACATTAAGGTCTTTTAATGCAAATTTAAGCCCAACAGGGGCCCTTTTTGACTCACATGTGCCAAATTTGGCCCTATAAATCATGAAAAACTATTATATAATTATTTATTCATGTTAATGACTCATTATATTCTCACCACGCACTTATATTGGTGGTTCATAAGCTAAATTTTCAATAAAAGGCAAAGAAAACCTTATTTTCATTCATACTTCAAAGAGTAGTATAGACTTGTACATAATTCCATAAATTTGAGGTATGAAACATGAGGATTAATTAATGATGGGTATATTATAAAAATTTCATGTCATGATGATGCAAGACAAGCTCAAAACTAGTCACCTCTAGTCAAGTGACTTCTTTGCACATAGAGATAGGCCTTCTGGTTTGTAGCAGGTACAGTTTGGAGAGAGAAGACCTAGGTATAAATTTTTGTTTGAAGAAATTAGTATCATATAGATTACATATAGAGTAAGATATTTTTAAATTGGTATTTTATCCCTCATGAATCATCCATTTGATGCCAGGCTTAATTCTGTAGTCTTTCATCAATGAAGGCAACCAATTTTCTGCAAATTCTCCTCATCAAGACATCATTTCAAGAAAATTCAAATTTTCAAAGATTATTTGGAAAATAATACAGCTTCCCATGTCATCTTATAGTAATTTTATAGAATTTTTAAGGCCTAACAAATATCATAAAGATAAAGAGTGTAATATATAGTTTGGCATGCTTCTAAAGAGGAAGTATACTATTTAGGATAGAGAGAAGGTTTTCAATATTTCTTGGTTTCCTCCATGGCATGAATTTCATTCATTTTATCATGTTTTTAAATAATTCTCTCAATATTTTATCCAAGAATTCATGTCATATCCCATCATTTTGTTATCAAGCATCTCCAAGGAGTCTTGCTTTAACATTGTTTAAGGAAAATTAGCATATTTTAAGGTTTGTTGTACACTTATATGTTTCATTTTCACCTAATTTTCCTCCTTAAATGGCTTCCAAATTGATTTTTTTTCAACTATATACCCATGTTCACTAATATGACCTTCAAGTCGGTCTTTATACTCCTATTGTCTCCTTTCCACCTTCATTTTGTTCATCTTAATTACCACTGTCATAACACTATCTTTTCACTATGTTTCATGCTTCTTTCACCCTCTATTCATGTGTTTCCATCATATTTTATCACCTCACCACCCTTCCACCCATATCCATTCCATGGTTTCATTGACATAGAGAGTAAATGATTGATTAGAGACTATCACAAGAAAGAAAAGAAGGTATGCAAACCTAAAAAGAATCATATACAACCAAGAAATAAGGATCATATAGCCATGATAACAATGTATGAGATAAAGACAAAAGTATATCTCAAAGAAAGGATATGAAAAGAGAAGATAAAATAAAAGGATAACTATCAAAGGAATTATAACATTTTAATAGTTTTCAAGGACTATTTAAGTTCCTCTAAAGCCTATATAGGAACAATCTTTATAGATGGTTTACATAATAGTCATCTACAGTGATCAAATACATGGTCCTTATGATGTTTTGACATGACATCAAGGAATAAGAGAGGTTGGGAAATTAGTGAAAGTTTTCTCAATCCTAACACTATTCTATTCATGTCATACACCTTTAATAGGTAGTCATATGATTGGATTTGATGTCTTAAAGTACACCTACATGCTTGTACTTAACTATACCTATAGAAGATAGGGGTTTTGAATATTCATAAGGATTATTAAGACTAGAAAGAGATTGAGTGAAAGATCAAGTGCATACATGGTTAAATGAATTTGAAGTCCTACAAAGGTAGCTCAAATAATAACACAAGTCAATCTTTGAATGACTTGGAGTCAAAAAGGGAGACCTACAACTAGCATAGAAATAACTACATTCAAATAGGTGAATGGCAATTTAAGTATGTATCAAGGGTTTTGGAAATTTTAATAAGGGTATTAAGTTTAGATCATCATGATGAGACTCAAGGAGAAATTATGCTTTGTTCACACTCTCTAGGAATAAAATACCCTATTCATAGTCTATATAACATGTTACATCATATACAGTCATCAAGTGGTATAAAAGGGAAGTTGTCTTCATAGTGATGTCATAGTAATATGGTGTGAAGGTTTTCATTATATTAAAAAGGGATATATATAAATTATTGATCAATAACAAACCTTAAAAGTATATAAACTCAGTTGAGCATCCATTTTTTCTTGAAATCTACACCTATAACCTTACTAAAGGGAAGACCTAGCTATTAGAGCAAGTGGAAGAGAACACAATGGTCTCTAAGGAGGTAACATGCTCAAGAGGATGCTTCATAAGAATAACATGATGATTTATGAGATAAAAAGTTAATGATGGGGGATCAAAGTACTAGGATTGTATAATCAAGGTCAATAATGCATACCTATAGCCATGCATAGTGAGGGAACATAGTCATAAGGAGTTTCTTTGAGTAAAATCGTCTAATAAAATATTTCATGAAGTATTGAGGGGTCATAAGGGAAAATAATGGTGAGGTGGATATAATAAAGAATAAAAGTGTTTTAAGCACTTTCACAGAATTATCCACCCAAAAAAATATCACCTATAATAGACTTATAAAGCCCTATAACTATGCTAACTCCTTACCAAAACTAAGACTAAGGAAAAATTGTATGATTCAATGATCAAGTGAGGTCAATGTCTAGTTTTGAAGATCATTTTTGAAATGGTGTCAATATTTTTTTTAGATTATAAGGTTCAATGTAGAGATAACACTATCTATACCCCTTTTTTAAGACAACTATAGTCAAGCATATAGGGGTAGGCCTATCTTTAAAAGGGTAAAGAATGGTTCTAGACATAGTGGTTCATAAATAGGTTTCATGATTCAAGATATTTTTTCAAGAAATTAATGATGATTAATTCATAATTGAGGAGATTTATATTTTTATCCTAACATGGACCTACAATCATACATCAAAAACTTGCACCTATAACCATAAGAGCATAAAGTCATGTTTCCAAGAATGAAGGAAGATGAGAATATAGTGGTACATATAAATATCTTGATCATGAATGGGTTATTGAGGTAATCAAGGTTGAATTCATAATTAATATACATCATGATGGACCTTTAAGGATTGTAACACAGTCAAACCCTATAGGCCTATTATATGAAGGTGACTATGTGAAGCCTAAAGACCTTGCTTGAGGTCAAAACATGCTAGAAGAAGGGTGAGATATAGTTTAATGTGGTTTGAGAGTAATATTAAGAACTAAATAGTGTGAATTTATATTAAAATCTTCCATTTTACATGAAGTCACCCGCCACACACATCAACATAGTCAAGTGCATGCTCAGACAATGCATAAGAGGATAGTTTGAGAGAGATTTATGCCTTTTAAGCACCTACAAGTGGAATAAAGGCCTAAAAATTTGTATAAGTCATCAAAATAATTAAACCATCAGATAGGTATTTTGATAAGTTTAAATTCTGACTATCTTGACACAGTCCCCTACTTGTCTCAAAATAGTCATGATGGAGCTAGAGGAGGTTCTTTTCAGTTTCAAGGTGAAATATAGGTTTATAAGTTCATTCAAGTGTTTTTAAATCCTAATATATATTTTTTCAATATTATTACACTTTATTATATTTGATACAACTCCCTTAAGCAATTTATGCCCTTTAGGGCTAAAACAAGTAAACAAGCCTATGGCTCTTTGGAGAATTTACTTAGTTTGTGAATGGTTCAAGATGTATATAAATATAAAGATGGATTTATAAGTAATTTTAAAGGTTATAAAAATTTTATAATATCACATGACATAAATAAAAACATCAAACCCAACTATAAGGACTACATAGGCCATGTACGCAAGAAACCCCATAAGTAGTCCTAAAAATGCAAGGCAAAATGAAGATTGAGAAGAAAAGGAGAAGTAATTAGGATGGTAAGAACATTTAATTCTTTTATCCCTTATATCATCTTAAAGTTCATAAATATCTCAATACTCATTTTGAGGCCAAAACTTAGTTTTAGGCCTAGAAGACCTATAGCATGAAAAAGCACTTTTAGACCTTTCAAGAAATTATGACACCTTAGGAATGATATAATGAGAAGGTATATGTGAAATTATGTTTATTTAAATTAGGTATAATAAATTGAGGATTCAAATTCATCCATAAGGATAAATTCAAATTATGTAGTTCTAGACACCCATTCAAGCTACCTGATCAAATGCTCGTATATTTCACCACATGAAGAGTTTGGATAAATTATATTATAAATATTTTTGGAAACCTAGTAAATTTTAATTAATTAACAATTTATGTTGTTTTATGGGATGTATTTTATGAACAATCAATAATAGCGTAAGCGTGACTAGAATGCTTGCAAACCCTATAGGCAAATTTCTTCATGTGGCTCTCTTTTCATAAATTTTGCATGGGAAACCAATATTATAGAGGATTTTGAGTGGGTATGTATACTATATATTCATGTAAATAATTTTGGGTTTGAAGGTATTTACTTTATGAACCAGCATTAAAATATTTTACCTCCAAAACCCTCCAAAACCATCATATTGACCAATTTTGAGAAAATTCAATTTTATTTCCATAAAAACCTCATGGATTAACATAAAACATTTAAACATTAGGTAAACTTTTATAGGGTCCCATAAATGATAATTTTTGTACATAATTTTATGGATCAGGGTATAAATTAGGTTTTTTATGGAAAAAGGCATAAAAGATGAGGTAAAAGGTAGTTTACATGGCATCCAATCCATGGAGGTTGAATCCTTAGAATTTTTATTCATCCTCAAATCATCATTTATTTATAAATATGATTTGAATTTCCCTTACCAACTCATCCAAAAAACCACTCTATAGGAAAATGTGGTAGAATTGACCAAGTCAACCATTGTGACTGAGTTGTAAGAGTTTATTCATCAAGAGAACCTATCTCATGGTGTGAGGATTTGTTTATATATATATATATATATATATATATATATATATATATATATATATATATATATATATATATATATATATACATATACATATATATATATATACATATATCTATATATATACATATATATGTATATATATACATATATATATATATATATATGTATATATATATATGTATATATATATATATATATGTATATATATATATATATATATATATATGTATATATATATATATATATATGTAATTTTATTTTTAGTTTATTTTATTTTATTTTAGGTCCTAATGGTCTTCATGTATAAGGAGTTAGCTTACTAGGCATATTTGGCCTTGTAGGCCTATTTAAACAATCAACCAAGAGAAAATTGGCATTGAATGGATATCAAGGAGTTTTTAAGGAGTTTAAACACACAATATATGATCATAAAATGTATTTTACATGAACAAAACATTTTACAAGTGCCAATTCATGCAAATAAAGGCTTATTGGAGTTAACTTGTCTTAAGAACCAATCATTTCTGAGTTGACTAGTTGATTACCATCATGCATGTTTCATGGTTTTCATGTAAGGGAAGACTTTAAATAAAATTTAAATCACTTCAAGTGGAGAAATAAATAAATATATGTCATATATTGCATGCAAAAGTATTTTTGACAAGTCAAATGGTCCCACCATTCCATTCCAATGCCAAGAAGAAGATCATGTAAGGACTTTCAACATGAAGACAAGTCTTGAAATACTTTTTTTTGAAATTAAAAATGAATTATGACTTGGAGTTAATGAAATTTTATTTTATCTTCTCCTTCCAAACCAATCTCTTGGCTTTCTAATTTCTCTTTTTCTATATATTAAAGGTTTTAAGCCATTTTTTAGGATCCCTCAGGTTGGTATAGGAAAACTATACAAAAATTGTATCTTGCACTAGAAATTAATAAAGAGATTTTATTTTTAGATCAATTTATGGTTCTAGTGTGTAATTTTGATTATTTATTTACATATAAGTGTTATAGATATCTCCCTTTGTATGTCCTTTCCTCACCTACTATTGTGATTTCATCCTTTATAGGTCACTTGAAGAGTTAAGAATAGAAATTGTGTTGAAGATTGTTAGTATGCAGTGTCTTTAGAGACCTTAATTGACACACCTCAATAAGCAAGCCTTATTTCAAACCTTCATTTAAAATACTAATGTCTAAGATTGGTCTAAGAAAATTTTGTTGACAAATTATTCCTTTTGATCCATCTATATGCCTATGTTTCAAAGTGTATAGAGGATCAATCACTATTCAGGTGCATCATTGTCATAAATAGATTTCATTTTGAGTTTATTCCTTACTCTTTTCATCCCAACATCAAATAGACTTAGTAATTGATCCAAAATTCACATATTCATAGGATCAATTCTCATAAGTAGAGGTTTGATATAGTCACATGTATCCCATAACCTTATATCATTCTAATGTTAGTCCAGATATTAGTCAAATTTGAGTAGTCTAATTTCAACTAGGTGATATCTAGGTTGTTAATAGTTCTAGCATGCCTGGTGGGATTACTTATTCATATAAATTGAAGCATATATCTACATATATAAGTATATTATCAAGTTTTAGGGTGTCATTTTCATATTTACGTACATTTCATGGCACCAAGAGACGTTACAAGATCCTCTACAAAAGGGAAAGAGATACATTTCACTAAGTTATCTTTCCAATCAGCAAAGAAGAAGAAAGCCTCTCAGTTAAATCCAAATCCTACACCACTTACCTCCCCTATTATTGTTCAAACTCATATCTAGATAAATATTTTTCATCCAAACATTATTTTAAATCCCATACCTCAGATGGTTATTTATAGAAGACAATCCTTTATGCCCTTTAATGGTGGTATCCCCCTGAATATCAATCAATGGAATGATATCCTAGCTTCTACCCTTAAGTCTCTCCCTTATTTTATAGGACAAAATCTAGTTACTCTTATAAAACATATTGTAGATATAGATAACCTTTATTTAGTGCACCATGTGACTTAGGAAAATGTAGTTATGAGGTTGCTAGCAACTTCATTCAAAGGGAAATCACTTCAATGGTATAGAGGATTGACACCTGCATCAATAAATAATTAGGTTGAATTCAAAGAGGTCTTGTGCAAGCATTTTTAGGATAAAAGTGATCATCTTTCACTATTAGAGTAGCTTACAAGAATAAAGAGGTTTCCTCATGAATTCATGGTGGATTTTAATTACAAGTTTTAGAAAACTTGGAATATAATCATTTAAATTATCAAGCCTACTCCAAACTATGCATTTTTGTACTATCTAAAATCTCTTAATTCATATGTGGTTGTGATGGTCCAATACATAGGAGGAAATAATTTACCTAAGGCTTATGAAGTAGAAATAAAGGTTGAAAACTATTTAATACAAGAATATAAGTTAGATCCTAGGACAACTATGCCTTTATTTTTAGATATTCATCCTCCTACTCCTAATGTTGTTCCAATTATAGATTTAATAGATATTTAACAAATATAGGGTAATCAGATTGATATATTGGGGAAGACAGAGAGTCTTTTCAAAGCTCAAAATAACAAGTTGGTTTTAACAGAAAGTCAGTAAGCTCCACCTTACAAGCCTTACCATAATCCCAATTAGAATTATCAGCATAATAGGCCACCCTATCAATCTAGTTAGCAAGGACAAGGGTAGAATTCTTAATCAATGAAATACAATCATAATTATCCAAGAAATTATAAAGGTAGAGTGCTAAATAAGAGTAATTATGCCTAGGAACGACAATGGAATAATCAATGAGATCAAATAAATAACATGGTAATGGCTCCAACTGGTAAGAGTTCTCAATAGTCATATATGCAAAAGAGTTCATCTCCTCATTCACATGATAATCAACCACCTTCTTATCATAAATAATCTTCTCTACCATATAGATACATTCATTCCTTCCCTCAAGTTAAATATCCCAATCAACAAGGATAAGGTTGTAGTAAAACACCTACTAAAACTACATTTGTTAGCTTTGAGGAAGGTGAGAATTCATTTGAGCACATGGTTATAAAGCAAGGCCAAAATATGTACAATGTTGATAATTATATTGCATCCCATAATAGATCTAAGAAAAGGGCAATTGGTGAAGGTTCAATTCCTGAAAAGGTAGCTCCTCTTCCTTCTCAGCCACCACAAAAGACCACTACTCAGGATGTTCCTCAAAAGACATCAAATCAGCAAGCACAAGATCCAAAGGGACATAATTTGAAGGGACATTACATTCCTCAGTTCACACAATATTTAGGAGGAACTTATGCTCCTAAATTTCAGCCTAGGACAACTAATTCTCTAGTTAAAATTGTGTATCAAATGAAAAATTATTCTTTATTAATTTTTATGTGGGATACACTACTAATTATAGGGAAAAAATACCTCCTACAAGAGGATATTTCAAAGCTCAAAGCCTCATATACGAAACCTAAAAAAGAAAGAGTAATAATTTTTATAACAAATTCAAATCAATTTTTTAAGCCTCAAGCTCTGAAGGTGATTAAGCATCCTCCCTTTTATCTTTTTATTATCATAGGAGATTGTCTAGTTCATAATTGTATGATTGATAGTGGGGCTAGTACCTCTATCATGTGTAAGTCAATAGCTGATAAACTAGGAATTTAAAATGAACCCCATGAGAAAGGTGTCTTTCAATTAGATGGGTCTCCTACATATACTATAGGTGTATTGAGAGATCTTAAGGTCATACTTGTTGCTTGTCCAAATTTTACCATTACACAAGATGTAGTTGTTATTGATTTATCTCCTTATTTTGAACTATGCCTATCCAAAGATTTTACTACTAAGATAGGATGTTACCTTTCTTCTGATTGGTCATACATGGTTTTTATAACTAAGTGTGAAACCAAATTCATAATAAGGTCTAATATAATTTCCATATTTCACCTAGAACCTTATATGCCAAATCTGGGAAATGTGAATTATAGTATATCAGAAGAAGATGAAACTATCAATGATCAAGAACCTTCTAAGTCACTTGAAGACATACCATATCTTCTTATTGATGAGTGGGTTATTGATAACCATGGATATGACCCCTAAAAATTATTGAATAAGTATGTTTTGGTGTCTATTTTATTCATGAATAAGGTGACTTATTGCATAGTCTCACTATCTCAATATAGGATCAAGGAATGTGGAATATGTACTTTGATGGATCTAGATCTAAGAATGGAAGTGGTGATTGTGTAATGTTATTTTCACCTCAAAATTAAATTTATTACTCTTTTTTTGTATTTTAGTTCAATTTTACATCAAATATTATAGAGTATGAAGCTCTTATTCATGGTCTACAGTGGGCTAAAAAGATGGGTATTAAGCATTTTTGGGTGAAAGGTGATACTGAATTGGTAGTAAATAAAGTTAGATATTTGAGTACGAAAAAGAATCCTATCTTAAAGGCCTAAAATCATATAATTTGGGGCCTTATAGAAGACTTTTAGGGATTTGATATCTGTTCCATTCTTAGAGGAGCCAATCAGCATGAAAACAGACTCCCTACCATAAGATCACAATATGACATTGTGGAATAGCTCAAGGACACTAAAAATTATACCCAAATCAAGGTTTTATGTAGGATTTAAATTAAAAATAATTATTTAAGTTTTAAATTTTTTTATAGTGATAAAAATATATGTTTTTTACATAATGAGTTAGAATTATGCCCAAAGAATCATGCTAGATTGTAAAGCCAATATGAAGATCAAATTATGCAATTAAGATCAAACAAGTTTCCTAAAGGTTTGGTGAATTTATATATAATTTTTAATGAAAATTATTAGTGAATAAAGGACAAGGTAAGAATATTTTCTAAGAAATAACATTATGAGAAAATTACCATAGTTGAAGGTAAGAAACTCAAGTTGGGAAATGTTAAATCTAATACCAAGATAGGAGATTTCATTTCATTGTGTAAGGAGTTCATGGATGTATTTTCTTGGGAATATCATGATTTGAAAGGTTTTTATCCCAAGTTATCACAACATACTATTGAGCTTAAAGAGGATGAAAAACCAATAAGATAAAAGCAAAGGCTAATCAACCCCAAGGTTGAAATCCTCATGAGAAAGGAACTTACAAAGATGATTGAATCAAATATAATATTTCTGATCAAGCATTAAACATGTCTATCAAAATTTTTACTTGTGATAAATAAGGAGTGATAAATATATGTGTTTATTTCAAAGATCTAAATAGAGTGTCACTGAAACATCATCATCCTCTTACATCCATAGATCAAATATTGCAAAGAGTATCAGGTTCATATAGGTTCTCTCTACTGGATGGGTAATCAGGTTACAACTAGATATTGTTGAAATAACAAGACCAATACAAAATAATTTTTACACCAAATGTGGTACTTATGTTGGAGATACTTTTCAAAGGGCAATGGATGTTATTTTTCATGGTGTTTTGAGTGAAATAGTTTTAGTTTATCTTGATGACATTATAATATTCTTAAATGATCATAATGATCATCTAACACACTTGAGAATGGTTTTTGATAGATGTATATAGTTTGGAGTTTCCTTGAATCTAGATAATGGCATTTTTGTAGTGCATGAGGGAATACTTATTGTACATGTTTTTTCCAAAGATAGACTTTTAATTCATTCAGAGAGAATAGAAACAATCCTTTCTCTATCATTACCTAAACATAAGAAGGGATATCAAAGCTTCTAGGAAAGATCAATTTCATCAAAAGGTTCATTTGTAGTTTTGAAAAATTGGTAAGGCCACTCACTCAAATGCTTAATAAATAATAAGAATTCACATGGAGCAAGGAGGGTAAGATAAGTTTTGAGGCCATCAAAGAGGCCATTATCCAAGATCCTACTTTTCTCAACAAAATAGTGAAGGCTTGGAGTAAGCCATTGATTTTTTTAGTCAAGCTTTGAAGGGATATAAAGAGAGGTATTATTTTGTTGAAAATTATGTGCTTGCTATTATAAGAGGTTTAAAAAAATTAGATATTTGGTTTCAAATAATAAGATTTTTCTAATGGTACCTCATCCTAGTGTGAAGGATTTTATCCTTAATAGAGACTTAAGTGAAAAGAGGGCTAGATGGGTCACCAAGTGCATGGAATATGACATTGAAGTAAAGGTCACAAATCTGGTCATAGACAGAGGATTATGTGAACATATTTTAGTAGATATGAATGAAGAAAAATAAGTGATTTTGATAGTTCATGACACTCAACATGCAGCTGAAACTATCTTTCCTTCCAACTAGAAATAGGGCATTGATATATTCCTTTATATGGGAGAGTGTCCTATGGGTTTAAATTCCCAAAAGAGGAGACACTTCAGTCTATAATAAATACCATACATCTTTATTGATGAAATTATCTTTAAATATGACATTGGAGGTATGTTTTTAAGGCATGTTGAAACTAATCAAATTGACAAACTTTTAGAACAATTTCATGATAGTCCTTCAGGAGGCCACTTTGAAGCCAAGACTACAATAATAAAAATCATTAGAGCTGGTTATTTTGGCCTTATTTTTTCAAGTATGTACATATATGGGTTTAAAAATGTGCCAAGCATGCAATGTTTATAGTAAAATAGAAACTCGTTGTTATGCCATTTAAGCCTATTGAGATTGAGAAACCCTTCATGCAATGGGGTTTAGATTTCATTATCATGATTCATCCTCGATAAAGTGTTGGTCATAAATATTTTTTTATAGTCATAGATTATTTTACTAGGTGGGTGGAAGTATTCCCACTAAATGATGCAAATGAGAACTCAATTCTTGAGTTCTATAATAGTCTACTCACTCATTTTGGAGTCCCTTCAACTATCATATCAGATAGTGCTTTGGCATTAAACAATAGAAATTTATTTTAATTTCTTCTTGAGCATGGTATTTATCTAAAATCTTCATAAAATTATTATCCACAGGGTAATGGACTAGCAGAGTCCACTAACAAGAACCTAATTTGGATCATCAAGAGAATAATGGAAGATAATCAGAGATCATCACATAAAAATTTGAAGACTACCTTATGGGTGGATAAAATGATTCCTAATAAGGCCATTCTTCATTCACCTTATCTTTTATTTTATGGAAGATAATCAAGATTGCCTATCTCATTGGAACTTCCATCTTTGGAGCTTTCACATCAACTAGAGCTTATGAAAAATGATACAATAGAGGTAAGGATAAATGAACAGAGAGAATTGGAGGAAATAAAATATGATGTCATGAATACCATCTGGTCAAACCAATATCAAGTCAAGAAATCCTTTGATAAAATATCTTGATCAAATACATTTCAAAAAGGAGACATAGTACTCAAATGGGATGAAGAACATGCTAAACTAGGTAAACACTCTAAATTTTATAGCATTTAGAGTGGCCCATATGTTATCATTGATTGTAAAGAAAGTAATACTTTCCAATTATCCAAACTGAGTGGGGAGAGACTTCTTATTTTTATTAATGGGATGTTCCTAAAGTATTTATATTAGGACAATCACTCCTTTGTACATAATCATAGTTTCATTCTTCTAAGTGCACAAGTTACACATACTTTATTAGTTGTTATTTTGCTTCAGTAGTCAATTTTTATTTTTATTTTTGTTATTGTTTTTTTCTTGTATGATCAACCCCTGTGAGTCACCATAAATTTTGTTAATTTGGCCTTTCAAGGTCAAATACCAACCCATATAATTCAAAATCTTCTAGGACCCTATCAATAACCTCTACAAGGTGGTCGAATAGGTGTATTTTAGTTTTAAAAAGGTCAATTTTCATTATTTAATGACTAATATGGATGAAAATCTCACTAAATCATTCATAATACATTTTAATACATTCACATTAATGACCTTGAGTCAAATTTATACACATTAAAAAAGTCTTTTAATACAAATTTAAGCCCAAAAGGGGCCCTTTTTGACTTCCACATACCAAATTTGGCCCTATAAAGCATAAAAAAGGTAATTTTATTTTTTTTACATGTTAATGACTTGTGGTATTCTCCGCATGCACTTATATTGGTGATTCATAAGCTAAAGTTTAAATAAAAAGTAAAAAAAAAACTTATTTTCATTCATACTTCAACGAGTAGTATAGACTTGTAAAGAATTTTATATATCTAAGGTTTGAAACAAGAAGAAGATGGAATGATATGTCTCACAAAAGGATTTCATGGCATGAATATGCAAGACAGGATCAAAACTGGTCACCTCTAGTTAAGTGGCTTCTTTGCACATAGAAATAGGCCTTTAGATTTATATATGTACGGTTTGGAGAGAGAAGATCTAGATATAAATTTTGGTCAAATAAAGTAGACTCAAAGGGTTTACTTTTAGATTAATTGGTTTTTAAATTTGTTTTCTCTCACTTATGAGTCATCCATTTAAATTCAATCTTAATTTTGTAGTCTTTCACCCATGAAGGCAATCAATTTTTTACAAATTATCCTCATCAGGGCATCATTACAAGAAAATTCAAATTTTCAAAGATTATTTGGAACCTAATACATGTTCCCATGGCCTCCTTAATTCCTTTTACACATGTGTGATTTTCAAACATATCTCACAAAGATAAGGAGTTCAATCTATAGTTTGGCATACTTCTAAAGAGGAATTGTATGGTCTAAGAGAGAGAGAGAAGGTTTTCAAGATTTCTTGGTTTCCTCCATGGAATGGATATCCTTCATGTTATCATGTTTTACAAAAAAATTATCAAGAATTTATCTAAGGATTCATGGCATATCCCATAATTGTGTTCTCAAGAATCTCTAAAGAGTCCTTGTTTAGCATTGTTTAAGGAAAATTAGCATATTTTAAGGTTTTTTTCAGACTTCTATGTTTTATTTTCACCTCCTTTTCCTCCTTCAATGGCCCCCAAATTGATGTGTGTGTTGAAGGATATTCCCATGTTATTGAATAGGACCTTCTATTTTGTCTTAGTACTCCTATTATCTCCTTTTCACCTCCATTTTATTCATCTCCATTACTACTATCATAAAACTATCTTTTCACTATGTTTCATGATTCTTTCACCCTCCATTCATGCCTTTCCATCATCTTTTATCACCTCACCACCCTTCCACCCATATCCATTCCATGGTTTTATTTCCATAGAGAGTCAAAGATTGATAAAATACTATCACAATCATGAAAAGTAGGTATGTAGACCTACAAAGCATCATATACAAACAAGAAATGAGGATCCTAAAGCCATGATAGTAGTGTATGAGATCAAGACAAATTCTAGATCAAAGAAAGGATATGAAAAAAGAAGAGAAACTCAAATGAGAACTATCAAAGGAGTGACAACATTTTAATAGCTTTAAAGGATTGTTTGAATTCCTCCAAAGCCTATCATAGCCATAATTTGTATAGATGGTACACATAATAGTCATCTAAAATGATCAAAGACATAGTCCTTATGATGTTTTGACATGACATCAAGGCATAAGTGAGGTTTGGAAATTAGTGAAAAGTTTCTCAATCCTAACATTATTCCATTCATGTGATACAACTTTAAGAGATACTATATGATTGCATTTGATGTCTTAAATTACACCTATAGGCTGGTACCTAAATATGCCTATAGAAGATAGGGGTTTTGAAGAGTCTTAAGGCCTTTTAAGACTAGAAAGAGACTAAATGAAATATCAAATGCATACATGGTTAGATGAAGTGGATGTCCTAGGAAGGAAACTTAAATAACAACATAGGTTAATCTTTAAATGACTTAGAGTCAAAAAGGGAGACCTATAGCTATCACAGAAGGAACTACAGTCAAATAGGTGAATGGTACTTTAATTATATATCACAGGTTTTGGACATTTTAAGAAAGGTATTGAGTTTAGATCATCATGATGAGAGAGACTCAAGGAGACCTTATGGTTTATTCACACTCTCCAAGCATAAAATACCTTATTCATAGTTTATACAACATGTTATTATCATCATGTATAGTCATCAAGTGGTATAAGAGGTAAGTTGTCTTCATATTGATGTCATAAAAGTATGGTGTGAAGGTTTTCACAGTCTTTAAAAGGGATGTATATATAAATTATTGATCAATAATAGATCTTAAGAAGATATCAACTCAATTAATCATCCATTTTTTCCTTAAATCTACACCTACAACCTTTTTTAAAAGTAGAACTAGCTATTAGATCAAGTGGAAGAGAACAAAATGGTCTCTAATGAGGTAACATGCTCAAGAGGATGATTCATGACAATAACATGATGATATATGAGATAGAGAGATCATGATTGGGGTCCCAAGTAATAGGATAGTATAGACAATGTCAATAATGCATACATATATCCATACACAGTGAGGTAACATAGTCAAAAAGAGTTTCCTTGAGTAAAATGGTCTAATAAAATTCTTCATGAAGCATTGAGGGGTCATAAGGGTAAATCATGTTGAGATGCATCTAATAAAGAAGAAAATTATTCCAAGTACTTGTACACACTTAGCCACCACAAAAAAATATCACATATAGTAAGCTTATAAATCCCTAAAATAGTACTAACTCCTCTCCAAGACTAGGACTGAAGAAATATTGTATGCTACCTAAGAAGTAATGGAAGATTCAGATTTATCCATAATAAGAAATTCAAATTTTGTAATTCTAAACACCCATTCAAGCTACCTGATCAAATGATCGTATCTTTCACCACATGAATAGTTTGACCAAATACTCTTATCATTATTTTATTAACCCTATATACTTATAATTAATGAATAATTGAGTTTTTTTTAGGGTTTATACCTTAGGAACAATTGATAAGAGCATAATTATGTCGAAAATGCTTACAAACCATATAGGAAAATTTATTCATGTGGATATATTTTCATACCTTTTGCATTAAAACCCAATATTATCAAGGATGTTTAGGGGGTATGTATACTATATATTAATTTCAATAATTTTGGGTTTGGAGGTCTATAATTTATGAACCATTGTTAAGAAGGTTCATCTCAAAAACCCTCCCAAACTCTCATAGTGATGATTTTTGAGAAAAATCAATTTCATTTACATCAAAACATCATGGATCAGTATTAAACCTCTAAAAACATCATATACACTTAGATAGGGTCCTATAAATGATCATTTATTTTATGGAAGCGTATGGATCAAGGCATAAAAAATGAGGTACAAGGTAATTTACATGAAGTCCAATCCATAGAAATTGAAGCCTGAAACTTTTTATTCATCTTAAAATCATTAGCTGGTCATAAATATATTTGTAATTTCCCTTACCACTCATCCAAAATATCCACTTTATAGGAAAATGAGGTAGAATTGACCTAGTCAACCATGGTGATTGAGTCGTAAGAGTTTATTCATCAAGAGCACCTATATCATGGTGTGAGGAGTTTTTTTCAAGTCTATATCTCATTTTATTTTTAGGTTCAATTTTTTTATTTTATGTCCTAATGGTTTTCAAGTATAAGGAGTTAGCCTACTAGGCCTATTTGACCTTATAAACCTATTTTAATAATCAAACAAGAAAAAATTGGCATTGAATGGCTATCAAGGAGTTCATATGGAGTTTTCACACCAAATATCTTATCTTCAAATGTATTTTTCATGCACAAATCAATTTATAAGTGTTAATTCATGCATATAAGGGCTTAGTGGAGTTAACTTGTCTTAAGAGACAATCATCTCTAAGTTGATTAGTTGACTAACATCATGCATCTTTCATGGTTTTCATGCAAGGTAAGAATTTCACTCAACTTTAACTCACTTAAAGTGGATAAATAAATCAATATATGGTGTATATTTCATGTAAAATGAGTTTTTACAAGTCAAATGGGCCCACCATTCCATTCCAATGCCAAGAAGAAGGTCATGCAAGGACTTTCAACATGAAGGCAAGTCTCAAAATAATTTTTTTTTAATACTAAATTTTAGGATTAGCAGAAGAAATTTTTGTTGAAAAATTATTAATTTTGATCTATATGTGTGCCTAAGTCTCAAAGTTTACAGAGGATCAATCACTATTCAAGTGCTTCATCATCATAGATAGATTTCATTTTTAGTTTATTCCTTACTCTTTCATCCAAACATTAAATAGGTTTAGTAATTGATCCTAAATTCACATATTAAGATGATCTAGACTCATATCTAGAGGTTTGATATAGACATAGGTATCCCACAGCCTTAGATCATTCCCATATAAGTCTAGATATTAGTCAAATTTGATTAGTCTAATTTTAACTGGGTGTTATCTAGGTTACTAACACTTACAACATTTTTGGTCTTTTATTTTAACATTTTATAATGTTTTTTGTGATTATAGTATAAGTAATGGAAACACAATATGAACAAATGTATAGGTAACCACTTAGTTGATGAAATGCACATCCATAAGTATAATTTCAAATGATAGTTAAACCAACTACAATAGGGCATCAATGACCATATTAAGGTAGAAGTAAATACCAAGCAGTAATAAATTAAGAATATAGTAATTCAAAATGTGAAATAAGTATCAAGTAACCATTAAGCAAGTGAAAACCATGTACTAACATACCCTGGTACACTTATCTTAAAAAGAAGCTACAAAAATGGATCAATTGAAATAGCCTCATAGAATGATCCTTAAATGTGTATGTAATTCCAATTAATCATAATCAAGATCATAACTGGTTAGGGGCAAAAAATTATAATAGTCCAAGTAAGATAAATATGGGTATAGTAGGATAAAAATAATCTAGGTTACAATAGTCTAGGTTATAATGGTCTAGATTAAAATGATCTAGATAAAAATGGTGTAGGGTTAGAATGATCTAAGTTGTAATGGTCCAAGTGATAATGGTTAAATTTTTTAATGATCTAGAGTATAAATATGTTTTAAAAATAAGCAACTTTTGCAAACGGTGCCCCAAATAAGGGCTATTATAGATCATGGTTCAAAAGGTTGTCAAGAATAGAAACACTTGAGATGTATAATGTTTATAGGTTTTGGGAACTCTTCACATTTTATATTAGCCAATATGTATGCCCCTAAACCATAATTTACTATAACTACATATGGGCCTAACCAATTGAGATGAAACTTACACTTCTTATTTTAGCATTAGTATTCATTTGATTCTCTTTTAAAATCAAGTCATCAATTCCAAACTCTCAAGGGATGATATGTATTTTATAACTTTGACATATCATATTATGATATGCTATTAAATTATCTAAGCCAACTAAACATTTTCCATTGATAAGTTCTATCTATTACAACTGAGAAAATATATAGTTTTCATCATCAATAATGTGTTGCAAAGATTTTCACAATGAAGGTAGCTCAATCTCAACTAGGATAATAACCTATATGATAAAAACTAAGGAATATGGGTTGTCACTTGTAGGGATATGATGATTATTATGGTAGACCAAGAGGGCAAGAAATATTTACAAGTGTCAATTACAACTAGTGTCATTGACAGTCTTTTTAAGTATTATGATAATGGATTTGTTAGATGCCTTGGCTTGATTGTTGTCTTGTGATTTATATGGTGTTGATTTATTGTGTTTTATTTTTAATAGGGTATAAAAGGATTTAATATATGTATTCACCAATGAACCACCATTATCTTATATGATTAGGGTAGGGATACCATAACAACATATAATATGGTAATGGATAAACTTGGCAATTTACTTCTTGATTATGTAAGTGAGAGGAATGGCCTCAATCCACTTAGTAAAATAATATATAGTAGTAATAATGTGTTTATGACCATCAAATGATGTTGAGTTTATTTTACCAATGAGATCAGTACCCCATATATAAAATGGCTATGGTGTAGTAATCAACTATAATGGTAATGAAGGTGTGTGTATCAAATTACCATGTTGTTGGTAGGAAACACACTTCTTGATGTATTTTAAAGCATATATCTCCATCTTAGTCTAGTAGTATCCTATTCTTATGAGTTTCTTGGCAAGGAATATGCCATTGGTGTGGGACCCACTAATTTATTTATGGACTTATTTAAGCACTAATATGGATTCTCTTGAAGATAAATAATGAAAATCATTCCATCATAGCCCCTATGATAAAGAATATTTCCAAGGAGGGTATAATGAGCTAGGCATGAAGGAATTTTTTTTGAAAGGTCAGGATGAAGAACTTAGTCTTAAAAATAGTTATAAATATATTTATACTAAGGTAGTTCATTTGGGAGATTGGGACCAATAATAGTATAAACCCTCTCTAAATTTGGTAGTACATGAGTAGGTTGTAAAAGGTTCTCAATGAGAAAATAATACTCTCTAACATTACTGGTGACTTATACCATGGATCCAATTATTTCCATTACATCAGCTAATCAATTGTTGACCCATGGTACCTGTTCAAATTATAGTAACCTAAAATGTGACATGAGATTATCCACAATATGATTTTAGGGTGAAATCATTTCATCCCCAGTGTGATACTAGTTTATAATTTGATTAATGATTAATTGAGTCTTGAAAAACCATTAACTATTGGATATCCCATTGTATTTCAAGATGAAGTCCTACAATAAGGGCTTCATTTTTAGATATGTTTTTGGTGTAGGTGAAGCTGATATGATATGCCTTAGGGATGAACTCCCTTGTGGTGTAACCAATATAATTTTGGCTACAAATCCATAAAATGTGAATGATCCATCAAAATATAGTGTCTAGTGTTTAGATTCATGATCCACTCCCTCTATTGTCATGATAGAGTCATCTAGGAAATCAAATGTAATTGGTTGAGTATCTATTAGAGGATCCTTAACAACTTGATCTATGATGACTTGCCCCTTAATAAAATTTTTATTCTATTAATCAACATCAAATTAATCAATAGCATAACTAATTTATCCTTATATCCTATAATATTTGATTTAGTAAATAAATACTTGAGAGGGTCCACCTTAGCAATGACAATAGTCTTATTGTTCAACATGTAGTGTTGTAACTTTTGAGAAGTGAACACCACTACCAAATAATCTTTCACAATAGGTTAATAATTATTCTCATATGCCATGAGATTCTTGATTAGATAATAGATCGCATTCTCTTTACCTTGGTCATCATGTTGGGCTAAGAATACCCCCAATGCATGTTTTAGTATTGATATATAAAGAAGTAATGGTTAGCTAGGTGTTGGTGGTTTCAATATTGGTGGGTTAGCCAAGTATGTCTTTAGTTTTGCAAATGCTTTCTATTGGATTTTTCCCTACAAGATGTGGAGCTATTTTATATTGGAAGATGGAGGAATTTCCATTATGGCCTTGACCTTAGTTGGATCCACTCCAATCCATATCTTTGATAAAATGAATCCTTTAAAGTTTCCTAAAGTGACACCAAATACGCACTTATTAGTATTGAGATGAACCTTGTATTCGTTAAGTCTCTCAAATATTCTTCACATAATGTTAGGATATCCATCATGGGTTCTTGATTGATATTCTATAACAATTCACAATCTAGACAAAAATCACCAAAATCTCTAATTCATATACACACATCACATGTAGATATCAATTTTCACTTGTGTCCCTAAATGGGGGAATCATGGGTTATAAACCCAAAAATAATTGCCAAATAAATGGTCCCTAAATACTCTCTTTACGCATTGTCATATACTTTAATTGTGATTATTTTTGGATACATGTGTTTAGTGGTATGTACCAATCACTATATCAATTTCATAAACACTATATTTATCCCTAAACCATTGTCTATAAGAACCTACTTGATCTTGTGATGTGTTATAATAACTTCAATAGACAAGATATTATTATGGCTAGGACCAATGGAAGATATATCTCACTGATCAAAGGTAAGTTGTTGGCTTGGAGATAGATGCGCCATAAGTGTTTGAAATTAGCTAGGGTTAATGTCTTTGGGAATAGTTGACTATTTTAATAATTCATTTAGTATTTTCCTATGAACTTATAACATATACAAGAGTCTCGGATATAACTTTTTTCAAAAAAATTATGTAGTTATTCATGAATACTATATGGTTTCTCAATAGTAGGGAAAGAAGGTTTAGCCTTAGTACAGGATTAAGTTTAGGATTAGAAGGCATAGGGTTCAAATTTGTATTAGTATTATAAAAGAGTAAAGGGCCTTTAAAGGTAACTCATGAATGTCTAGTTATGATTATGAAATTTTTAGTTGGTACGGAGTTATCACAATCAAGATAATTAGGTGGTGGGGAAAAAATAGTAACCCACAGAAACTAAAGCACAATATAATTCCTAGAACATGGTGTAGCCTTACTTAAAGAAGAGGGTGATGACCCTAAAATAGAGGGGCCAACACTTTGAGAAGATACAAATGGTACATGGGGTTTGAATATAATGGTGGTGACATGATTACCAAAAATATGACCCATAGTGTTATAATAATCATATGGCATAGTATTGTAGCCTAGGTTATTAGCTTGGGTATTATGATCCTAATTATGAATATGTTGATTTTATTTCTAACTTTGTCTTTGTTGGCATTGGTCCTTTCCTTGGTTTTAATTATTTTATTATTATTATTTATTGTGTTTGGGAAATGGGTCTTTGTAAATGCCGATATCCTAATTGGTGTTTTATTTTGATTCTTTTACTTTAGTATCTCCTCTCTCAATTAGGTCTTTAATGAGATGCCTCAATTATACACATCGATAAATGGCATGGCCAATAAAATTATGGAATTCATAGAACTCATCTTCATGATACTAGTTATGTCTGGGTTGATCTTCAAGAAATGGTTTTGACACATGCCATATGATTAAATTGATTGTAACTAGATTCTAAAATACTACCTCAATAAGTTATCCTATCTTGTTGAATGGCCTATATTTTTTAAATACTCTATGTGAAGGAGCTCTTTGTAAAGTGGGTGGTGGATTAGGTTGTGTATTTGGATCTGATAGAGCCTATACTATTTGTATGTTTCATGACTCTATTACTCCATTACCCACCATATTCTTATTTTTAATAAAATATTTAGTTTTATTTGTAGTATTATCTTGAATAAGTGTTTGAGTCTGATTGGATGTTTGAGCTTATGGGTAGATTTTCACTAGGCCATTGATAATAAGTGATTTCTCAATATGCACACCTTTATCAATAATTTTTTAAAATCTATTGGCACAAGTGAGTCTTATATTATATACACCTCAGTGTGCAAGTTTTGTGCAAAAATTCTAGCTAGTTATGTATCTAGCAAATTATGTTGAAAGTGACTAGATAGTGCTCTCTACCATTATAGATATGTCACAAACCTTTCCCTGTATCTTTGTCTTTATTTAGATAAGTTAACCACTATCAACTCATTCTCAATGTTATATAAAAATTATTGTTAATTTTTTATGATAAATCATTGAAATTTGTCACTGATCCTTTAGGTGGTCTTAGGAGCCAATTTAAAGATTGCCCAGCCAAGATGCATGGAAACAAGTGTATCAAATATATTTTGTTGTAAGATACCTCTTAGCATACCACGAAAAAGTCTTGAATATGTTCTCTAGTATAAGCCTTCCCTTTATATTTATCAAACTTTGGTGGCTCAAAATGAGGTAGAAAAGGTACCTAAAGAATGCTCAATTCGAATAGATAAGGGCATATCTCATCAAACTTGTATTATTGATCTAATTGCTTGTTTCAAGCCTTATGATTATATCCTTCATTTAATTTCACTCTTGCATATTTGGTGCATTATTTTGTGCAAGGTAATTTTTTTGGGGAGGAATGTACCCCCTGTATATTCCTATTAGGGTGTAGACACTATGATTTTATTTGTCTTATATGAATTATTTGGTGTCATAGGCCTTCATTATTATCATTATTATTATTATTATTATTATTATTATTATTATTATTATTATTATTATTATTATTATTATTATTATTATTATTATTATTTTTATTATTATTATTATTATTATTATTATTATTATTATTATTATTATTATTATTATTATTATTATTTCATCCTAAATACCCCTATCCTAAAGTTTAAACTAATTATCGTTAGATACTCGATAATTTGCTTTTAAAAATTACCAATTTACCTTTTTAACCAACAAAATCTAATTTACAACCCATAAATAGTAATCCTCCAAAAAATTACCCTCATATAAATCCATTGATAACAAACCCACACATTTAATCCTAAATTACCCCATAGTTGGAACAAACAAAAATGAATTAAAATAATATTTTTTCAAAAAGGGTGAATCAATAATGATTCTCCCATGACCAAAACTAATTTTTTGATTGGCATTAATCTATATATATATATACATGTGACCCTTTGGTTTTTCCCCCATGAAATTTCAATCTCAAAGCATTGTTAAGATTTCCTCAGATAATCAATGGTGAATGCTAGCTCTATGCTGATGAAGTTGGGCTATACTTAATTCAAAATAGTCATCATAAACTAGGGAGATCACTTGTACCTATGGAAATAATACACTCTACCTACATCCATTTCAAGGTAGGTTCTTGATATTAAATATTTCATTTCTTATAGCATTCTTTCTTTTCCTACTCATTTTACTATCAAAACATATCAAATATCCCTAGTTTCCTTTTTGAATATCCTCAATCATCCTTTAGCTTTTTATTTATAACATTATGCAATTTTAATAGAATTGACATTGATTCATCTAAATTGGCACTGATTATGTAGGATCAACATCAATCCCTAAATTATATTTCAGAATATAATACTTTTAGTTATAAACCATTATAACGGATCATTCTAATTTGATATTCTACCTTTATAAACATGGAATTTATAAATAGATGACTTTACCTAGAATTTCACATGACATAATTAATATCACTAATCTACCCATCTTATCTCAACCTTTCTTCCCCAACCAGAGTGATGTAGATTTTGAATTATCAATTTGTGTCATTATTTATTATCCATCAGTTAAAGCCACATCTAAGTAATTAGATTCTATAAAAAATATGTGAATTCCATTAGAGATTATTGGGATGAATGCTTGATTATATTGATAATTTAGATAAAGATTAGTTCCTAAGCATTTTGTTATCGCATCCATAATGTATCTTTCTATTTTTTAATTTTAATGTTTACTATCCAATTAATTATGAAAATAGTGAGATGGCATCCACTTGAGTAAGTTCATAACTTCTCAGAACTAGTTCCTAACTAGGTAGCTCGCTTATCTATCTATTAATCTAATTGTCTAATTTGTCTCATTATGTGCAAGTTATTCTTCCAAGCCAAAAAGGAGTTACTACATTCACTAGATTAAAATGGTGTACAACCATCTTCTTATCTCTAGGTATTCCTCATAAACACTACATTTTTTCAAGTTTTTAGTAGATAATTAAATAAAAAGGAAAAAATGAAAAACTATTATTACAATCTATCACACTCGGTGGGACCCCTAAGGTCTCATTGTTCTTGTTATTTTCACTATGAAATTATTCATTAGTTACCTCTTTTTTTTATTTTCTATCTTCATTCAAAATAGATAAAATCCAAAACTTCTTACTTTTCATTTTAAGGTTTAAAAATAATTGCATTCATCCTTTGCTTGCTTAGATAACTCACATAGACTAATCTAGGTAGATCAATATATTATAGTAATCACACCTTATCACACACAACAAAAACCATATAATATTAAAATAAGAATTTTAAACCTTTTCCTACCTAATGTGGACCCACTTGTATTTCATCACCAATGGGAAAACTAAGTTAGTATACCAGTTGAGTATAAAAATTATGGCAAGAAGTATAAATGTTGAGCACCTAACACCTTTATCGATGTGATGTGTGAAGTGAGGGGTTAGGTCCCAATACCAAGCCATGTACATTCTTCTAACATTGAATTAGGCCTCAATGTACCTTTGTGTATATAGAGTTTCCCATCCTTAAATAGAAACTAAAACCATCTTTAGATTACCATTTCTTAGAACCCTCATTGACCTTTTTCCTTATCACACTCTAGAGATATTTTATTTTAAAAAAAATTAAAATATTTTAAAAATGTTTTATAGTGTGTGTGTTTGTTTCCACTAAAATGAGATAATAAAAAAGACTATTATGTGCTTTATTATTTTCATTTCTTGATTTTTATTTGGTGATACATGGTTTTGATGCAACAACAATCACTAAATAAAATTAAATAAGTATCCTCATCCATGGAAAAAACCCCAAGTCCTCCTACCTCCCTTGAGTATATGGGGGAAGGTACACCCTAGTTATATATTCAAGGAGATATTAAATTCATGACCATATTAGATAGTAACATGATTGATCTTAATCATTACCTTAGCACTTGAGCCATTTATATCCAAATTTCACTTCATACATAGTCTATTGTGAATGTTTTTGGCATGCCCCGAGATGGACCTAAAGGGTTTACTATAGCCATGATTTCCTCTCTAAAAAAACCTCCCCCTATAGGTTTTTGATACTAACACTATGTGACCTTTAAATAATCTACCTCGGTAGCATCTAGTGGTTCATCCCCAACTAGTACCCAAGCCCAAAATATTATCACACCTCAACCTACATTTACTCTACTTCTTACCATGACACCTTGGAATGTAGTGATTATAATCCATGTAGCTATCCCACCCATCCAAACTAGCATAGTTTCAAATCCCCAAACTCATCCTTTTCAATAAGCTCCCTTGAGTCAACCTCATTAACAGTACATCCCATTGACTACCCAATATGTATCTCCCTGTCAAACCCTTGGGTCCACTTATATACCCTTGCAATCCCCATAGTATGTGGTGACATCCCTACTGATTATGACCACTTCAATTGGTTACCCCTTTTCATAACCTTTTTCCATTTTTTTCATACCTATCAACATCCACAATATAATTTCTTAGGGGGTATTCCTTATTATAATACCTAAGTTAACCTTATGAACATCCTTATGAATAAGATGGCAAATCTAAAAGTCTCTACCTTTGAGCAAAAAAATATGCTCAGTTATGAGTAAATATATAATGAACCCATTAATCCAACTATCCTTATTAGACCATACCCCTCACAACACATTCAAGCATTTAGACATTCTTGTTGTCTTATAACCCATGATGACAGTCTTTTCCAAAGAACATTTCCCATGTCACTAGCTAGACTAGCTTTAGACTGGTATAATTTTATCCTTCAACATTACTTATTCTCTTTTGGGAAATTAACCTAAATCTTTTTAGGGCACTTTCCTATTAACATCAAAATAAAAGTGACCATAACTAACCTATATGCCATTAGACAATTTGATGATAAATCTATCACTAATTTTATGGCTAGATGGTAGAGTCTTATTAACCAACTTAATTTTTTCCCTTATTTAACTAAAACTAATTGAATTATTTATGATATCATGTTTTAAATATATCTCATTAACATTATGGGTTCAATCCTTTAAGACTTTTGACGAGGCCTTTTTTGTGCCCTATAAACTAGAAATATGAGTTTTAGAAGAAGGGAAGATAAAGTTCTATAATAAAAAATTCCAACCTAATCCCTCTAAAGTAACTAATAATACCAAAAACAAAGGCACTTCTAATTTTGTGGTCTTAAAATCAACACCCCTACAAACAAAAATCAAATCCAAACCTTCTACCTCCCAAGCACAATCATAACCATTAACATGTTTTCCCCTATGGTAATAGACACCCTTAAGGGAATGTTATGCTTCTATTTTAGATAATATCTTTTAAATATCTATTATAAAAATCCCTCTGGTTATACCTCTTGATGATTCTTGCCTCAAGCCTAGTTGGTTCAATTAAAATGACTTTTGAAATTACCATTATGTACTAGGTCTTGATTTCAATAGGTGTATCTATTTCAAAGTTCTAGTTCAAAACCTTATTGATCAAGGATAGTTATAGTTAGATAACCCTAACACTCCTCCTCAACAGTATATAGACATATTTATGTAGTCATTCCCCAATGATGACTTTATGTCTAATTCCATATAGTCTAGTTCAGGATTCACCTCAAACCATGAGATGCATGTGATAAGTACAATCCATGATCAACTTCTACTTAAAGAGGTTAATAATGATTCTGAATCACCTTCAACAACAATTGAAATCACAAATATCATTATAGGAGATGCATTTAAACCATCTAAATCAATTTAAGCTATCCCCAAGACTCACTCAAGATTTTTGGATCTCATTGTTTGGGATCCTTTCAAGGAAATGTTCCCTAAACCCATTCAAGATAATCAAATAAAAACAAAGAGTGATAAATATATCAATTATGATGATTTTTTAGATATCTTAGAAGATACGCATACCACTCCTTTAGTTAATAAAATGCATTTATGTAGCATACCCATCCCCTTTATCTTTCTCCTCCTGATAAAGCTATTATGCTACCTCAACCAAACCCAAGACCAACTTCCCTCATAGCTCAGGAAGAGACAAATATTATAAAGAGAGAAATTAGGAGGAAGGCTTTAGGAATTAGAAACAAAAACCTAGGGCATCATGAAGAAAATCCTTACACATTCCTCTCATAAATATTGAACTCCCTAAAGAGCATATCTAATCTACCCTCGATCAGATTCAAAAATGGAAGATTCCTCTATCACCTATTCGAACTAGAGCATCCATATTAGGACCTCATCCTTCTATGAGACTAAAAACCACCATTGTAAAATCCAATTCTAAAGATAATACACCATTACAAACGTATATGCCCACTATAATAATGCCAATTCATAATCATTTAAATACTTATTACCCATCAAGCCTAGGTTTAAAGTCTTATCCTAAACATAAAGTACCTACTATAAGGAATATTCAAACAACTGATATAAAGGATAAAGACATAAAAGTAAATTCAACCTGCATTCCAATGCCTTAGAAGGTCAAAAAACCAATCCAAGATCTATTGAGGGCATCTTACTCTAAAATTCTTGGTCAACTTCTTCAAACTTCCCTTATCACACTACCACCCATAAAACATGTTAACCCCCATATTCATAATCTGGCATGGTATCGAGAAAAGAATAAATGCACATATCATCAAATAGTGGGACATTATATTTAAATTTTTAACACATTAAAAGTTGTGGATTGAAATTTATTACAAGAGGATGATCTTTTAATGGAATAATTTGGTCATGATTATCCCCATAGTTAAACTACTAGGGTCACATCCACCTCAGGAACTAATTTATTACTAATAGGATTGGAATTATTTTTAAAATAAGATAGAATATTTTATATAAATCAATATTAACCACTCCTAAACCCTCTAGATTTGGATGATTATGAAAACATGACAAATTCACCATTGTTGTAGATATATGTGATTCACATAGCTACACAATCCAAACCTCATTATAATAAGACCCAAAATCCCAATAAAGCCAAAGTGACTATTGAAAAATATCCCACTTATACCACAAATAGTTCTACAATTCCCATTCTAAAGCCTAAAATTTCTATTTTAGGAAAAGTGCAAAAAAATAATGCTTTAGAATTGATACAAATATCCATTCTAAAATAGTTTCATCAACTCCTTGTTAAGATGTCTTTATATGAACTTGTATAAAAATCTTCATAGTATCATGAGGCTATGATATAAGCCTTGAAATCTATTTAGATATAATTAGATGAACCCCAGCCTCTATTGGCTTTCATTGTATCACTTTAAAAGTCATCATCCATAACATTCCATGATTATAAAATATCACCATTGCATCCTAATGATTAGGATCCTTTGTTATTTATCACTATCCAAATTGATTAGACCTAAATCAAATAAGTAATTATTGATAATGGATAATAATAAATATTATCTCCTCTCATTATTTTGAATAATTACATTTCCCTGAAATAGTTGTGGCTCAATCTCTAGTCATTTTACAAGAATTCAATGATATTGTGGACTCTATGTTAGGAATGGTTGTCCTTCCCATCCAAGTAGGTGTGCATACCCTACCCAAGTTATTTTACATAATAAGAGGGGAATTTAAATATAATATCATATTATGGCATCCTTGGATATGCACTATGTGTTGTGTCACGTCCATCTTTCACTGATGTCTTAAATTCAAACATGAGGGTAAGGTACATAGTATCCTAGTTGATCCCCACAATTAAAAACTTACAACCTTACCTTTCCACAAAATGAAATTTTAATTCCATTATAAATAATGATCCCATCATCATCCAATGAATCATCTAGTATGATAATCCTTGATTTAAAAATTGCTAGCAAGGATTCCCTTGATTCCATGTTTTAGAAACTATCAATGGGAGAATATTAGTTATTAATGCTCAACACTCTCCCACTCCCCAATAATATATGGGTGCCCTGATAAATAACATCCATATTATCCTGATCTTGAGGAACTCATTCCTTTTAGTCTACCTTTCATCCACACTCATTTAAATTATGTGGGGATTGATCAGCCTTATTTAGGTCTAGATAGCCAAACCCATGCCAAACCATTCACCTCAAACTTCTCATTCCTAGATAAAAACCAATTTGTAAAATAATACCTACAATGGTGTGATTGAAAGGGCTTTGGCATAAGATTCTATGAATAAGGGCCACACGATATCACATTAGGGGATTTTAGGAGGCCTCATGAAAATCACAACCTAGATTTTAATAAAAATCCCAAAGCTATCCGAAATACCACTCCTCTACCTGTCCTCAAAAATGACACATCATCCTCACCATCAAACACCCCTTTTAAAATAGATTAAGTTTTGTACATACTTATAGACTTTTTTTAGTCAATACTATCAATATATAAACTCTTGTCTATCATATCAAATGGGAATTTGAAACCATTCCTCGATCTTAACCAAACATGATAGGGCGTGATTTTTTCACCTTCCCTATTCTTTATTACTAGGATTATGAGTCAATCTTAACTCATTTAGTCATAAATAACTCCCATCTATGTAATTATCTTCCATCTAAAACCTCTAGCCTATTAAATAAAGCTACCATTGACATTAACATATGATCTCATGAGAGTCCACAAATAGTTAAGGTTAGTAAATATTTATATCCTCAAGAGCACCAATATTTCATTAAATTTATATAAAATTTTAGTGTATCATTCACTTGATCTTATAATGAAATGCCTAGTATTGACCCTGTTATTGTCATCTATAATGCTATCAAATTTCTTGATGCCAAACCTATAAAATAAAAACTTTAAAAAATATGTCCTTATGTTGCACTCTTGGTCAAAGAAAAATTATGATGTCTCTTATATTTAAATTTTATCCATCTTATTGACTACCCTCAATGGGTGTCTAATATCATCCTTGTCATAAAACCCATAAGAGGATTGCACTTGTGTACTGATTTTCATGACCTTAACCTCACTTGTCCTAAAGATGATTTCCCTCTCCCTAATATTGACCAATTAGTAGAATTAATGGTTTTTTAAGAAATTTTTTCATGTATGGATGGTTTCTTTGGGTATAATAAGATCCTTATGATACTATAAGATCAACATAAGACTTCATTTATTACTGCCTAGGGGACCTTCTATCAAGTTATGTCTTTAAACTTAAATAATGTTGGGCCACCTATCAAAGGGACATGACTTGGATTTTTCATGAAATAATTCCTAAAATTGGTGAATATTATGTGTATTATCTCATCAATAAGTAAAAAATATGAAAAAAACATCTTTTGGTGCTTAAAATAATCTTCACTCCCCTAATTCAGTTTCATGTCCATCTCAATTCCAAGAAATCATTTTTTGAGGTTTTGACAAGTAAGATTTTAGGTTTCATCATCTCTATTTAGGGGATATTGGTTTACCATACTAATATCAAATCCATTATATAAATTTCACCCCCATCCAATATTAAAAAACTCTATATATTATAAGGAAAATTGTAGTCCATTTATTATTTTATCTCACAGCTATCCAATTGATGCCAACCATTTCATTACCTCCTAAGGAAATATACCCAATTAAATTTGGACTCTAGCTATTATTAGGCCTTTGATTCCCTCAAAATATATCTTCTCTCACCACTAGTTCTCACTCCTCCTAAGGAGGGGCAACCTTTCTTCTTTTATATTTCAGCCAAAAATCATGCCCTAGGAACCATGCTTTCCCATCATGATGAGCAACATAAAGAGTAGGAAATTCATTATATAATTCACACTCTTAATGAATACAAGGTGTGTTATGCACATATAAAATAATTATTCTTGGATATAGTCTTTATAGCTTCCAAGATTCATCATTGTCTACTCAATCATAAAACCTATCTGATCACAAATATGGATCCCCTAAAATTTGTGCATTCAAAGCATTATCATAACCATAAAATGGCCAAATGGCTTATTATTTTGGTAGAATTTGATATTGAGTTTACCCACCAAAAATAATTTAAAGTCTAGATCATTAATAATCAACTTTATAAGGCACCTATTGCTGGTAATCAAATAATCAATTATGAATTCACAAATGAGTCCATAGCCTCCACATCTTAATTAGATTCACAATTTCAAAAGACTCTATTTTTTTATGGAAACAAGTGTGTGCATGGTGGGGGATCTATAATTATCCTAATCCCTCTAGGGTGACACCTATTCCTTTATTTTTTAAACTTTATTTTGAATGCACCAATAATGTGGTAGAGTATGAGGCTTTGATAATAGACCTCCAAATCACTTTAGCCTTAGGTATTAAATCACAAAATATTTATGAGAATTCCTAACTTGTGGTCAATCAGATAATGGAATCTATCAATTTGACAATCATACCCTCAATAAATATAATACCTTGGCTAATCAATCACTATTTTCTTTTGATCATTATGCTATCCAAATTGCTCCTTGATCAACCAACAAGTTTGTAGATATCATGGCTTCCTTGGCCTCATTTATCCCATCTTCATCTTAGGAATCTAAGTTATTGTTTCTCATCCACAAAATCAATCAACCTTCTTTTACCAAAATTGATCTTCCTTCCATCCAAAATATAAAAGCTACTACCCATTAGATCTTTAGTACACATAGAATTCAATTATTTATGGAGGTAGATTATTCCTCTAGATTTATCCAAAAATCGCAAGCAATCTTTCTATCAATGCATCTCATGTTTCTTCATTCCAGGGGATGTTCTCTATAAGCATGGTTTTGATGATATCTTTCTTTGTTGTCTCTAAAATCATGAAGCTACCCTTGATATTAAAAAAGATCATGACATGTCATGTGGTGGACATTTTTATGGCCACACCATTTCTAAGGGAGTTATATGATTAGGCTATTATTTGCCCACTTTAAATCATGATTGTTATGAGTACATTAAAAATACATAAAATGCTAATATCATGCCAATCTATCGCATGTCCCTAGTCATGCATTATAGGAAGTGCAAGACTTTCAGCCATTTTCCTAGTGGGGGCTTAATCTTATAGGTCAAATCAATCCTAAATATTCCCAACACCATGGATTTATCATCACTATCATATAATATTTCACTAAATGGGTGGAGGCTCTACCTCTCATCTCAACCAAAGTAGACAAAATTATGGAGTTTATTAATCATCATATCATTTTTTGCTTTGGTGTTCCTCATAAGTTCATTATAGATAATGGAAAATATTTTAAAAATAAAAAGGTTCAAGAGATCTATGACTCTTTCAACATTAAGCTAAGATTTTACTCACCTTATTATCCTCAAGTTAACGAATAAGCTAAGGCATCTAATAAAACTCTTATCAAAATCATAACTAAAGTTGTTAATTAGGCTAAAAATAATTGGCATCTTCATGTTCCCTTTGCCTTATGGTGGATTTATCTAGATAGCATTTGAATCACTATAGGTGTTACCCATTTGTCTCTAGTTTATGGTGTTGAAGTTTTACTTCCTTTTGAGGTTCAGATCCCTTCCCTTTGCATCTCTCTTAAATTTATCATTTTTGAGGATTACTTTCACTAAGAATGATTATCCCAACTTGTTCTCCTGGACAAATGTTAATTGGTTGCCCTTAACCATCTCCATTTATATTAATAATGAATAAAATGTGCCTATAATAAACATTTAAAATAACATGAATTTAATGTTGGTGACCTTGTCTTGAAATAAAATGAACATGTCACTAACATGGAAAAGAGTAAATGAGGTAAATTTGATCCAAATTATCTTGGACCATATATTATCACCCATAAATATGAATCTAGGGCATATCATTTGGCCTTTCTTAATGGAAAACTAGAATAAGGTCCTCTTAATTCATTACATTTGCATCCTTTCCATTGTTAATAAGTCTTAATCATCTTAGTCAACCTAGTTTCCTTTTCTTTTAGTTTGATAATTTACCTTTTATTCTTAAAAATACTAAATAATTATATATAAAGTCATGTGCTTATCTAGAAGTATTGTCTATTCTAACCTTGAATATGAATACCATGAATCTATTCATAGCATGCTTTAATTAGACAAGCTCCACCTATAATGGGAAGGAGCCCCAAATCATTATTTCCTGAAACCCCTTCATATCACCTCAATAGTTCATTTTCTAAATAAGAATATTTTCTTTTATATTGGCTTAAGGTAATCTATAATAGTTTCCAAAGCTTTGTTGTATAAGTTAGGATAAAAAACCAAGCAAAAAAAAGCATCTCTAAAAAGTGTAAAAATAATAGATTGATCCCTCGAAATATAGTTGTAAAATCTATAAAAAAATGGAAAAAATGTAGACTGCTCCCTTAAAGGATAGCTACTTCAAAAAGCATCTCTCAAAGTATAGATCACTCCCTCAAAGGATGGTTATCATGCATAAAATATCCCAAAACTGCTTCCCATATTGATTAGCTTTCTCTAAATTAGTAGACTTCTCATATTGATTAGTCTACATGCATTAGCACAAAAGGATCCTCGGGTCAGGCTTAGCTTTGGAATATAAGATGAAAAATTCTATAAAAAAATCACTTTTCTTAAAATCCTAAAAAAAGGCAAATCCTTGGAAAATTCCATCTCAAACAAATAGATCTTGAACTTTGGTGACCTAAGATTGTTAGTATATTTATTAAAAATTAGTGAAGGATGCACATGTAATTATTATAAAAGGTTTTTATTGGGTTGTGGTACAATCCAATGATGATTAATAAAATTTTTGTGTCTCTTTATCCTAAATAATTCAAATTTAAGATAATTAATTATCTAAACTAGGATCGTCACTTATATCTTGATCACAATATAATAATCAATAAGCATCCTAATATAAACCCAAAATCACAAAGCATAAATCCATAATCCATAATATAATCTAAATCTATGATTAGATAACATGAATCCATAATCTAATCTAATCCACGATCACAAAACATAAATCCATAATCTTATCTAATCCATGATCACATAGCATAAATCCATAATTCATAATCTAATCTAATCCATGATCAAATAACATAAATCCATAATCTAATCTAATCCATGATCACATAACATAAATCTATAATCCATAATCTAATCTGATCCACGATCATATAAACATAAATCCATAATCCAATGTAATCCATCGCATCGCATAAATCCATAAAATCCCAAGCTAAATCCATAATCACATAATCTAGATCCATAAACATTTTAATGTAAATATATAACATTTAAATCCATAATAAATCTATCACATCATCATATCATATAAATATATAAATCCATAATCACATAATCTAAATACAAAATACCCTAAACTAACTCCATGATACATAACATTTCAATCCATAATCTAATAAAATCCATAAATCATAAAATATAACACCATAACTCAGAATAAAAATCATGTACCTATATATTTAAATTCTCAAATATACATCATCTGAGTCTCAGTATACAAAATATATGGCTCTATGGATAGTATAATAAATAAAATCTAAGTTAATCAGTAAACTAGAGATGACTCAGATGGATGCTCCCAATACTTCCACCTCCACCCCCATCTTCACCTCCATCCCCACCCCCATATCCTCATGTATCTCACCTATGATCTCTCCCTAGTGATACACACACTATGATCACTGAACTTATATGTTTTCATTTAGAGGACCTACCCTATGTGGCCACATGTGTGGCATACCAAGGAATCTCTTGAGGTAGATCTAATATAATCTACTCATAATAGTGCATCTTAGCCAGTAATTCATAGTACTTGTCCACACTCATATTACCTAGCTACATTATACTTGACCTAATTTCCCCTGTAACTATATTCCCCATTTCTCTTCCATCCCCTCATCATAAACCATCCCTCTTAGCATGGTATCCATCCTGATCTTGAATTTCTAGATCATGACTCAACCGTAGGGTGTCATACTCTACCTATAAAGCATCTAATATGGTTTATAGACCATCTCACTCCATCTAAATGGTAGTGAAAAACCCCTATCTTGTGGTCACCTATCCTTATAAGGTGATGAATTTGGCTCTTAGTGTATCCCTCTCAGCAATAATACATATAACATATATCTCCTCCTCCTCCCTCCTCCACATTTATCTTCTCCTCATCTATTCCCTCCTATCAAGGTCACATCACCCTATCCTATCTAACATTTAGATTCCCTAACCACCATAATAAATATGTTGGTTTATACCCTATATCATCTATCTCTACATCTATTACCTCTTCTTTGAACTCTACCAAAATATCTATGACATCTACATCCAGTAGTTTAATATTTGTATCATCCCATCTATACAATTGTAAGGACAATGGTATATCTTGAATAAGCCCAAACTATCTCCTCACTCTCCCAAATTGGAAAAACTCTACATGCTTCATCCTCTTCCCTATCATCCATCTCTCCCTCTAGATGTCTACTAACTCTACCTCTATCCCAAGATATGAAATAAATATAATGTAAGGCGTCTAAATGATGTCATCATCTTATAACTCCCTAAGGACTTGTTGATAATATGATAGGTCTCTATCACACCATCTATTTAATACCATAATAGATATTCCATTCATCAAAGGAAGGCCACACTGTAAGCATTATCATACCATCATATGCATAGGGTGTCAATGGGTCGTATCACTCTAATGTGCTCATATGACCAAAACTAAAAAATGAAAGTCACATCTAAACCATGTCTCCTCTATGTCCTACACCCTCATAACTCCCTATATACCTATGCTAGTGAGTTTGGGGCCCAATCAAATATTATCCATTGTTCCCACATATCTATAATGATACTTGTGAGGCTATATGGGAACCTACCTCCACCTAAGTTAGGGAGGGTGTAGCATGAAATGCATAGCATCATCAACATCATCATCACCATCATCATCATCATCATCATCATCATCTCCCATCTATATCTACATCATATAATGGTATGAAAATAAATCCTCCTAATATGAAAGTAATATCCATAACATCTCCACCATAAAAACATGTCAATGTTATTGTGTAACCTCAGTCATCCATAGGTGAAATAGTATCCCCTATACTACAAGCTATAATATCCTATATATGTCCTCCACTATAATGGTCATCTCTCCTTTAGGTATTCAAAAAGTCCTTATGGTCATATCCCACGACTCTAGTAATATTACTTATACGATCATATCTTTATGAATGTGGTGGTAGAAGTGTACTTCTCCTAAGCTCATGGCCTCCATATGCACCCAATCATCATTGCTTAGTTGATCATGTAAATAGAGGTAGTATTTAGTCCCACATATTTAGTAATGTCCTCACCTATTATCATAATATTATATAAGCCTTAAAATTTGTAATAATTTCACTTATTTAACCCTAGACTCCTTAACTTATTTTTTCACCATTTTCAACAAATCAACATTGTTTTATATCTAATCGGTGACATTTACAATGAATTGGTGATGTTTTCATTGAATCAATTTTGATTCACTGTGATCAATGTTGATCTTGGGTCACCATACTAATCTAAAAACCTTACACATTACCCTAACAAAAAAACACCAAAAACCAAAAAACTTAAATAAAAACATGGCCTACCTCATCCTGAGACTGTCACCATCACCTCTAACCACTCTCAATGTCCTCCATTGCACTACACATTAAAATTATTATCAAAGTTTATCCTTCCACTCACTACATGTTGATAGCTAATGAGATATTTTCCATGTTGGATTTATTTATATACTCAACTTTAGATTAGTGCTGATTTTTTTCAAATTGGCATTGATTTATGTGGATCATCATCAATTTCTTTAATTGGCATCAATTTTCTTAATTTTTTCTCTTTTTTCAGTACATAAATTTTTTTATGCATCCAGTCCTACTCTAAATCCCAATCTTGTTACCTTACCATACCTATCCTATTATTTATTCTATTAAATTTCAGGCTTGTGGACATAAACCCCCTTTTTGGTCGCACATCCTATATAAGGCATGTACATTTTTGAACATCTCCCCTTTGTGGGTCTTAAGAGCACATATTTCTTGAGAATAACTATATATAGGTAGTGTGCACACCTTAAAACACACTATATGATTTGGTCAGGCAAACCCTATCATTTATTCTCTTGATTGGCCTTTATTTAATCCCATTTGTTTATAGATGTGTTAATTTATTATGTTATTTATCTTGAGGCATCTATGTATGTACTATCTCAAGCCATATTAGTGAAAAGCATATACGTTATGTTATGCATCCACACTTTTGGTTCCAATTTAATATTTATTCATCCCATCCATTATTCCATCTTTCAAACCCATCACTCATTCATCATCCTTTGTTGGATCCTAGTTTGAGGGGGGATACCTCCTTATATAAATTTAGGGCATTAGGCCTCTCTCATTTTTTGGTGTCATGGCACGTTATTACATATCACTCCACCAAATGGGGAAAACCTAGAAACTATGATTTCATATGTCCTAAATGAATTATTTGGTATCATAAGCCTTTATTATTATTATTTCATCCTAAATATCCCTATCCTAAATTTTAAACTATTTACCGTTAGATACTTGGTAATTTATTTTTATAAATTACCATTTTACCTTTCTAACCACCAAAATCTAATTTACAATATGTAAATCTTAAACCTCTAATAACTTACCCTCATATAAATCCATTTCTAACAAACCCATGATTTTAATCCTAAATTACACCATAGTTGGAACAAACCAAAATGAATGAAATCAAACTTTTACCAAAAGGGTGAATCGGTAATGGTTTTCCTATGATCACCACTAATTTTCCTTATTATCATCGATCTATATATATACAAGTGACCCTTTGGTTTATCCCTAAAAAAATTTAAATCTTGAAGTAATGTTAATATTTTCTCAGAGAATCAAAGGTGAAAACTCGCTCCATAGTGATGATGTTAGGCTATACCTAGTCCAAAATAGTCATCATAAACCAAGGAAATCACTTGCACCTACAGAAAGAATACATTATGCCTACATCAATTTCAAGGTAAGTGATTTGTATTAAATATTTTATTTCTTATGTCATTCTATCTTTTCCTACTCATTTTACTATTAGAACATATTAGATATCCTAAGTTTCCCTTTTGAATATCCTCAATCATCCTTTAGTTTTTTATTTATAACCTTATATAATTTTAATAGAATTAACTATGATTCATCTGAATCAGCATTGATTCCATAGGATTGGCATCAATACCTATATTCTATTTTAAAATCCAAGCCTTTTAATCATAAAAATCTATCTTGGACCCATTCTGATTTGATCTTTTACCTTTCTAAATATGGAATTTATCTATAGATGACTCTGCCTAGAATTTCACATGACATAATTAATATCATTAATCTACCCATTGTCTCTCAATATTTCTTCATTGGCTAGAGTGACAAATTTTCAATTAGTATTGTTTTCCATTGTTTATTCTCCTACAGTTGAATTCACTTCTAACCAATTAGATGTTATAAAAAAAGATGTGAATTTTTTTGGAGCTTATTAGGATGAATACTTTTCTTATATTGATAATTTAAATGAAGATTAGTTCCTAAGAATTTTGTTATTGCATCTATATCTCATATTTATATTTTTTAATTTTAGTGTTTATTATCCACTTAAGGAAGTTAATAACTTCTTGGGAATTGTTCCTAACTAGATAACTCATTTATCTATATATTAATCAAATTTTTCCAAGTTATCTCATTCTGTGTAGGTTCTTCATCCAGGCCAAAAGGAGTTCTTACATTCGTTGGATTCAAATGATGCATAACCATCTTCATATCTCCAGGTATTCCTCATAAACCCTACATTTTTTTAAGTTTTTAGTAGATAATTAAATTAAAAAGAGAAAATGAAAAACTAATATTACATAGGGATATGGACCCTTTGCCCAAAATTCTAATTTTGATTTATCCTTAGATGTGAATAAGTCTAAAATTGTTGATGCAAAGGATTTTTATTACCAATTAATATGTGCTTGATATTGATTCCCAGGAATCTTTTGTTGTGAACTATATGAAATCTATTAGTTTTATGGTACTTATTGTCAGTTTATTGAATGGAATAGCCACTATTGTTTCACAAGGGAAACTTGTTACATTTGAGGGGAACTTGATAAATTATTGTGAAAAATACCATAAATTATTAATATAATGGGTATTTTGTAATGTGCTATTATTATTGGGTAAGAATCTCCTAATGGTTAAATAAAGTGTGTTCTGTATCAAGTGGAATGTGTTGTGAAGTATCTATGAGTTTATTATGTTCAAGAGAAGCCACAAGGTCTACATCAGATGTAGGATTGGCTAAGTCTTGATTAATTTATTATAATGGTTTTTATTTCTCTATAAAAGTTATATTATTGATTGAAGATGAAGTTAATTAAGTTGTTAAGTCTACAATGAGTTGATCAGCATACATTTAACTAATTTATTATATTTTGGTTGTAAGATCTTGATCAGTTGGGGAGGAGTCCACAAGTGGGCCTTTCCCTTTTATATAAAAAGTATTTTTTATTTTTTTGATATGAGTAAGAGGTTTCTCTAGTGGTTGTTCCTCTACTCAAACAAGTCTATGTAATTACTCCATTAGGAAATCAGGTGGAAGTCTAGCTCCTGATTCTAACAACCTTAGGAGATATTCATCTTTATCCTCTATAGGTTGGTATTCAAAGTAACCTTATTCAGATCCTACCATGGTTTATATGTCCTCAAACATGATGGGGTGTTCTTCCCCATCATAAAATTTATCTTCATCATAACTAGGGTTGTAAGAGACCCCACTACGATCATACCTGTGCATGTTTGATAACAATTTTCTACATTTGTGAAGTATTTCAAATCTTTCTTTGAAAATGTCAATAGGTACTTAGACTATAATATCAAACATATTAAAGGTGGATTTGGGTCTATAAATAGAAAAAAATGGCATGATTCCTCAAAATTTTGAAGATAAAGAAATCTTGAGAATACTCAATCTTGGTTGGTCAAAATTGGCAATTAAAGGAAGGTAGAATAACCTTGGATATTAGGGTAAAATTTAAAAAAATAAAACCTAAGTTTAAAGTATGTTAGTATAAAAATATTATAACAACCATGGTAAGATATTATTATAAAAATTATAATAAGGCTCAAGTTATCTAAGAAGCTTAAGATGAATTCTAACACATGAAATCTTAAGTTTAAAATCATAAACAAATGGGTGGCACAATGGTGCCCAATAAAAAAGAAGGTTGAATGGTTAAAGAACTTAGAGCATGAGTGAATTAAATATAACCAAATTTTAAGAATATAATGAGTAGCATCTAGATAAAGGATGTCAAACCAAATAAAATAATTCACCCAAGTTACTCAAGCCAAGAACAAAAGGTGAATTGCCCAAGCCCAAGATGTAGGTAAGACTCTAGGGTAAACAAATCATGTTTTGGTTTAGAACTTAGAAAGGTAAATTTTCAAATTTTGGATAAAATACCTTAGATATCTAAGTGATGAATATTCTAGGCCTAAATAGATAGCATAATGACACTTTCTAGAGACACAAGAATAAATGGTTTGATTCATTTTTATACAAGGTTAAAATGTTTTGAATTAAATTGACTAGTGTAACACTTCTTTATTCAAAAGATGGTGTCTAACATGTGTTTTATCTTAGATGTTCTTTGGTTTTGTTTTTGATGTGGCACACACAAGAATATTTTTATACTCAAAAAGTTATGCAAGTAAACAAGAGCAAGAAAACACCAAAGTGTACATCCTATCCTAAAAACTAACAAGGTTGTTTTGTACCATTATACTCCATTGATATACTCCTTGAGAGGAAATAATTTTTTAATATAATAAATTTAAATGTAATGAAAATTAAGGTTATTGTTACCCCCTCTTCTCTCAAGAAATCATATAGTGTTATGGAACTTTATTTTACTAACCCTGCATCAATATTACTCCATGACAAATGGGGTTGACCTAAAAACTACAATTTTTGATAGATATAGATGGTCCCATATGAATGATTAACACTAGGTCATAACACATCATTTGGATCTAATATAATTGGATTTTTGTCAAAAGGTCTTATCTTTTCTACAACCACTACATCTGTCAAATTACTCAGTGTAGTGTGATGTCCAAATTAGACCATTGTTCTAAGGCAAATATTACTAGCAGAGTTAGTTTAACCACTGAAAATAACATAAAAACAAGTCACCCTTTCTTTTTATTCCACACCATGGAGTGGTGTTAAAATGATTTTAGGAGATGAAATCCTAGGTCAATGCTTCCCTAAAGAACTTATGGGGAGGTGATGAAATCCCACCCACAAGCCAAGTGCAATGAAAATAAAAATAAGACTCTAAATGCCATTTAATATCACCCAAATTACTTGGATCTTGGGGAGTGCTTTTGCAACATTCCTTATATGCTTGGAATAAGTAATAAATCAATGAATGAGGCAATTTTGGTAACCTAAGTTCCCCAAATGGGATGAGAGGATATTATACATGCAAAGTTTGGTTTGCAAAAAAATAAAAATAACAACTAATAATCAAAAACAAAAAGCTATTAAGAGCACTTAGTCTAGGATTTATATTCATTTTAAAGCACTAAGTGAAGTGTGAAATGAATTTTGCCTTCGTTTTTATAAAAGTTAAAGTAGAAAAGTGACTTAATTTTGAAAAATAGATTTATTAGTAGTCAATAAATGGTATAAGATATCAAACAGAAACTGAAGCTTGTTATTTTTAACTTAATGATTTTTGACACAGGGTGACCTTACTATTTGATAAAGTTATCCCTCCATTTCATAGGTTGATACCATCATTTCATATATTTATCTTATTATTCCATAGAAGGAAAAGCACACTATTAATGACCTCATTGATTATCAAGACAACCTCACCAGTTAGGAGGACAAGTTCTCCAATTTGAATTAAGATCAAAACATAATAGTTACCTATAATTTTGATTCAAGATGATCTTACTGATGATTAGATGAACCCACCATTCCATAGGTTAATATCACTAATACATAGGTTGATCTCATTTGTCTATAAAATACATAGTGAATAGAAAATCATAACAATCAATCTCTCCATTTATGTTTTCACCCTCACTATTGCTCAGGGTGATCTCATAATTCAATAGGATGGTCATGTTGATGTTTAGGATGATCTTAACACTTATAGGGAAACTTTTTTCTTTGGTCTGGAAGAAATAAAATATGAAAATTAGAATAAAAAGGAGAAAAATGGCATCAGAATATGGTATAAATGCAAAATTAGAAGGATAAAATGGTACGTGAGATGTACAACCCCACTAGGTATGCCAAAATGTAGAGTAACATTACAAATTAGGTTAGCTCATGCATTAGTAAGGAAATCCAACAATAATCATAGAGAACCTAACATGCTAATCTAATTCCCTTGGGGGGCAGTGTCAATGAAATCAAAAAATTAATGAGTAAAGAAAGACAAGCAATACCCTCCCATAGTGGCTCTCCTTCAAAGATGGTATATAAATATGTTTGTTCTTGTATTTGGTGATCCAAGTCTTTTTCAATGTTGTTAAGCAAGTGTGTCCACCATATCTTCTATCACCAATGGCTTTGGCTCCTTGATTCATCAATTTAGAGGAATTAGTGAATATTTTCTAGAAATATTTTTACATAGTTTATTTGCATTAAAAATCTTGGTCTCTCTTGAAGCTATTTTTACATAATAAAATTTCACAACTAAAGCTTAAAAATTATGGCCATGTATCATATATTTATCTTAAGCTCAAGATGTGTGGCCAAGGATTAATTCAATTTTAGAGGATAGATATATTAATATTTTAGAATAAGGGAACATTAATAAGGCATGGGTGGTCTTAAGCCTAATATTTATCTTTTTTAATGCTTAGTGTTTAACACCCTTTCAATGATGTCATGGGTGATGTCATGTCCCATATATTTTGAATTATGAATTTCCAATAATAGATATTCAATAACTTTCCATGGATTTCCTCTTAAACTCTTAATTTGATTGATTTGATTAATGGTTTTACTTAGTCTTTTATAATTCTTGGAAATTGGTCACATGTTTAATAAAAAATGGTCAAAATGTCAATTTATTTGGTCTTAATTTGAATGGAATTGAATTAGAAGAAGGTGACAATTGTGTGTAGGTTATTATCCTAATTATTACAGTTTAGACATGAATCAATACATGCATGTGACATGTGATGATGAATCAAAGGATTGTAGTGGTCTAAGATGTCATTTTACTTGGTCATAATTTGACTCAATGTGAAATAGGAAAATATAATTATTCTAAAAAATTCATTTCCTCAATTAGGGATCAATGGACAAGAATCAACACTTGCATGTGATATGTGCAAATGAATTAGAGCATTTTAGTGATTTTGATCCAGATTGTGCATTGTTGTAGAATGTCATTCAGATTTTTAATTTTAGAATAACAGTGATAAGAATTAGATGTCTACAAATACAACAATAAAATTAAAAATTCAAGTGTATGAACATAACATTTTGACCTTAACATCATGAATATCATTTTTTTAAGCATAGTCAATGATGTGTACATTGTTGAGATACAATTTTTATAAACTTTTGATAATGATAAAAAATTTAAGAAGGTATTTGTAATGCTATGTATATATTCCATAATGAGTATGTTTTTTAAAAATTACTTAATAATTAAAAATAATATTTTAACATTAAAAAAGTTATATTTTCAAAAAATAAGTTTTCCCCTCTACAAACTCACATATTTTTGAAATAATAAAATACTCCTAATCATATTTCTTGGAAAATATGGAAAAGACACACAAATTTATTAAAAATCATGTATTGGTCCATGAAAAGATTTATAATAGGTCTCGACCCCCCAAACCTAAAACTAAGCTAGTTTTGGAGGGAAAGTGAAAAATTCAAATCTTAGAAATCTTAAAAATGTGTGCACCCTTTATAAAAGAGTGAATTCCATTTGTAAATGTTGAATTACATTTTAAAATGGTTTACACCCTTTTAAAATGGTTTTCACCCATCTATGAATGGCATACACCCTTTTGAATTCAAGAGGCCTCATTATTAAATATTATTTCCCATTTGGAACTACTTCCAAACAGGACATGCATGATTTTCAAAGTGATACACATCATTTTTAGTTCATGAATTTTGGTTATTTTCCCACAAAATTCACTCATTTATTTTGTATTTTACAAATTTTTAACTAGTTTTTACGTCTAACACTATAAATTTTGTAAATTCTCCATTTACATTATCTTAAACACTATAAATTCTTCAATTTGTATTCTAGTCTTGGACTTATCTAAATAAAGATAAATAATTGGGTTATGTGATTTCCAAAAAATATTAGTTAATGAGCTACCAAATGAGGAAATTGAATTTAATATGGAAAAATAAATAAAAATACAAACATATATGAGAGCATCTAGAAGAGCTTCTAGGCAAGGTGAACGTACTTCCTCTACACTAGGTAATATTTAAAATGAAAATAACATGCCAAATTCCATGAAATTTAATTTAGATATGTCTTTAAATGAGATAATAGAACTTAACTAATCCTTGTTGAATGATAAAACTCAAAATATAGAACATGTAACTAGTAGATTTGCATAGAGTGATGAAACTCATGAAGAAACAAAATATAATGAAACATCCATCCATAATAAAGTTTTTAAACATGATTATGATCAAAATAATGTAATGAACCAAATTCATCTCTCTCATAATGAAGATTAATTCACTTCACCTATAGGATAAAATATTACCAACACTCTAATATATATTCTATGGTTGAAGTTTAAACACCATCTAATTTAATAAAAAATGTAGTTACTAGACCCACACCTTTGAGGATAATGTGATCAACATAAAGGTATTTTATTGAAATAGATGAGAAAATAATATAACCTGTAGAAGGAAAAATTTCAAGAAGATTAATTATACATTATGCTCAATGTGTATGGGACTATGCATTTGAGAAGAAATGCCATATAAAATGATGTTGACTATTTGTTCAATTAATGAAAATTCAAAAAATGTGCCTTGTGATGAATAATTTAGTGTTAAGAACAAGCAATAAAAAGGGAATAAATAATTCAATAGTAATTAATTCATTTAATACATTTAATGTAATAGTTAATAGAACTCAAAAAAATATAGTAATGTGGCAAGATAAGAAATAACATAATTTATAGAGAGTAATTCAACATCTAAAGCTCAAATAATTATTAAAACAATTAAAACATTGTACTTGAATGTAAAAACTCTAATAAATTCCATAAAAGTAATAACATGTCTTGATGACCCTTCACTCATAGATTATTGGGGATTTAATGTAAGCTCCCACAAAAGACAAGGTATTAGTTAAAAGAACAAGACATTTGAATGAAATTTTTTGGCATGAAAACACAAGGGTGTCATATAATGTAAAATATTTTTATAAAATAATAAAAGGTAAAAAAAAACATGAGCCACATGTAAAAAATTTCTTAAAAATGACACAAATAAAATTTTATAAAAAAATTATTGAAATTTTTAAAGGGCAATTGATAATTAGCCAAAGGTCATTTGAGATGTGCAAGCTTTTCTACGTTAAAATAAACCAAACACACATCACATGTTTTTAAATATCCATGTTTAATTTACTATGCATTTTTATGTCTTTCATCATACACATTATACTTTACATATTGACAAGATTATGCAGGAATGTATGGTAGCTTCCCCACCTAAATGTCAAGAGAGTTAATCCTAAGTATTTTCTACTAAAACCCCAAAGGACATGTTTTTTTTATAAATAATGTTTCTATGGGATATGTAACCCTTATCTTATTTTGTCACATATGACTAACTATATACACAAATAAATTTCACATGATTTTGGAAAGTAACTAGTTGATTTTAAGAAGTAAAGATCTGTAAAGTATGTATTAAAAGATGGAAAAGAATCATCAAAATGTGAGTTGGTTATGACCCAAGTATTTATATATAATTTCATGTTTTAACTCAATAATAATATTATATACCATTATGCAAGACACAAACATAAGTAAAAATGGTTACATAACTAATTCAAGTTCTACAAGGACACTTCCTAGCTAGGACCATAGTTTTGTTTTTGAACTTTCTTAAAAAATACACACAACAACCAGAAAATGAGGTTCAATATCAGTACTACAATTCAATTCAAGTTGTAATTTTCATGCATATTACATTAATACATGGACCTAAAAACATAGAAGAAAACATAAATATTTTGAGTGAATACCAATTTTATATGAGTGATGACAAATCACATTCTTAAGAGTATGTACAAGGTGGTTTTGATATATTTTATATAAATATTAATTCCAAATAAATAACTTTTAATACACATTTTATTTGTTCAGATAATTATGTAGGATAGTTAAAGAATTAGTGAACATTTACTAGTTAATCCAAATGCATAACAAGAATAGGGTTCAACATTTTTTGAGTTTATTTAATTTTGGGCATAGAAAAGGCAAACATGATGGTGTAGGTACATGTGTAAAAATAGCCCTTAAAAATTATGGAAAACATAATTATGGTGCTAATTTGATCTATGTTTCAAGTATTGTGACTTGGTGTAGTGAAATTATTTCTCATGTCATTAAATATTCTCATGTGTGAATATTATTTTGGTTGATGGAAGAAGAATGTAAAGAAATGTATGAATATTTCAATATAATACCTTCATTGAGTGTTTTCCACTCCATTCAAATCTAAAATTCTAGTTCATTTACTATTTATACTAGGGATATGGCATGTTTTTGTTTGATCTATATGGAATTTAATTGGAATGAATGTAAGTCAAAAGAATGTGTTCACAAATGGCATTTTATACCCTTAACTCCTATAGATACTATAGATTCATTCTAACCACTAGGGGATCATGAAATCGCATCATTGGTTGACTTTGACCACATTAAAGATGTTATGAAACCATGTACAAATTATATATAATTTAAATGTAGACTTAATACAATCAGTGATATCTTTATTTTTTTGTACATGTCCTTAAAATTTGATTATACTTTAAATTCAGTTAAATTTTGTAGTAATTTCACTATAGGATAATGATGAGGGAACATATTATTACTTATCCCATTATGTCAAGGTAAAACAAAAAATAACCAAAACTATCATGGATAGATATTACCTAGTTTATCCCACTAGATCATTGGTAGTTATAAGAACTTGGATTCATAGATACTTTCATAAAAAATTAAAATAATAGTTATTTTAGGATGTTGAAACACATAAAGTGGTTATTCATTATTCAAATTTAGTTATCAATACAAATATTCAAATCGTAAAATTTTATGGAGACCCTCACAACAAAATTTTATGGAAATTTCATGAATCTAGGCATGAAGTGATTATTAAAACACTTAAAATCAGAGTTAATACTGAAGTTACATTGGATTGCTTTGGTAATGTTAGTATTAAATGCATACAACATTTCAAATTACTTAAGTTAATTTATTTTATTTAGTGTATTTTAATTTTGAATTATTTTGTCATTATGTGTTTATTTCCATTTAAAGTTTTTACTAACAACTTTAATGTAGGTTAATGATACTAGATGAGATTTCACCTTCACATGGTTAGTTTGATGAATTGAGAAGATTATATTATTTAAATAAAGAGAATCATAAAAATAATACATGTTAAGTAGATACTTTTATTACTCATCTCAAGTGGTATAGAATCTTTTGGGGGTGATAATATGCCTTGCCCATACAAATATAGGAGATAAAGGTTAGGCTTTACCCATAGAGACGTGTCCACCAATGTGGTTCATCAATTAGGATAGAAAATTAAAATATATGTGATCCACTAACAAACATTTGGTCTGTTAGGATATATTTAGATATGAGAGAAAACCTATTTCTATGTCTCCCTCATCATAAGTGGAAGATAACCTCTAGGGGGGTGGTCATATGACTCTCTCATGCAATTATAGGATCTAACAGTTCATCTCTACCCCTCACATTTCTCCTACATCTCTCTCTTGAACATCACTCAATATTTAAACTTAAGGATGAGAAGATTATCTTAAAAGATGCATGCATATGCCTAAAATGTTGAACTTATATACCAGTGAAGAGCTTAGGTGGACCATTCTAACATTTATATGTGCATCTAAATGTGTTCATGAATATGGTTCATTGATTGGGATAACGTGTCAAAAGATACATCTCCCAATGACTAGATTTTGGTCCCTTAAGAGAGATTTGGCTGAAATATAAAACTAATTTCCATGTTTACCTCATATTTAGTGGGAGATAATCTTCCAATGTGTGATTAGAGGACTCACATGTGTGACTATTTGAGCTGATAATTCATCTCTACCCCTCATGGTTCTCCTGCAATACTTACCCAAAGTTCACTCAATTTATACACTCAGAGATGGGAAGCTTATCTTAATGGATTCATATAACCACATATAACTTTCAACCATGATTACTAATAAATAATGTATCGAGTTCATTCTCATGTTTACATGCTCATCTATACACATCTATGAAGATAATCTATCGATTGGGCTAGCGAGTCAAAAGATACACAACCCATGGACCAACTTTTAGTCCCTTAAGAGACATTTAGCCATGAGATGAAAATAATTTCATGCCTATATCATCTTTATTTTTATATATTAATATAATGGGTACTCATATTAATATTCAATTCAGCTATAGGAGTTGATAATTCATCTCTACCCCTCACAGTTCTCCTGAAATGCTTGCCTAAAGTTTGCATAGTTTTTACACTCGAGGATGAGAAGATTATCTTAATAGATGCATATATAAACCTATAAATTTTGACCTTGGGTCTTTATTTACATAATATAATTGATATTCCAAAATTTATATACCCATTTAGATGTGACTGCATAGATGATTCATCAATTGGGCTAGTAAGTTAAAATATACGTGACCCACTGACCAACTTTTATTCCCTTAAGAGATATTTGGCTATGAGATAAAACTCATTGTTATGTCTATTTTATCATAAGTTTGATATCATACTTATGGAGGTGATCATATTAATCTCCTATTAAAGTTTAGGATATGATGTTTGTCTCTACCTCTCATGGTTCTCTAACAATGCTTACCTAAAGTTCATTAGGTTTCTATACTTAGTGATATGAATATTATCTTAAGGGATGCTATGACCACATAAAAATTATAACAAAAAGGCCTAAAAAGAGTGGAATAGGGTTATTACATATTTTATAAACACATCTAAATGTGTCTGCATAGTTAATTTATCTATTGGGATGCTGAGTCAAAATATATGTGACTAACTTGATGACTTTTGGCCCCTCAAAAGACATTTGGTTGTGAGATAAAAATATTTTTTGTGTCTACCTCATCCCAAGTGGGAGATAATAATATATTGGGTGATTATATGACGTGAATTTTTAATTTTAGGAGTTGATGGTTCATCTTTACCCCTGATGGTTCTCCTATAACACTTTCTCAAAGGTTGCTTATTTTTAACACTCATCGATGAGTAAATTCTATTAATGAATGCATCTAGTCACCTAAATTTTTTTACTCTAGGGACTAAAAAAATTATAAATAGTTATTATAGTGTTTATACACTTATATATAAGTATATGTATAGATGGTTCATTAATTTAACTAGTGAGTCAAAATATATGTATTCCACTGACTAATTTTTTATCCCTTAAGAGATATTTGAACATGAGAGAAAAAACATTATCATGTATCCCTTGTCTAAATTAGGATATAATCCTCTATGGGTGCTTCAAATACTCACTCATGTAATTTTATGAGCTAACAGTTTGTCTCTATCCCTCACGGTTCTCCTATAATGCTCACTTTAAGTTTGCTTAGTTTTTATACTTAAGGACAAGAATATTATCTTAAGGTATGCATATATTTTGTTATAATTATCAAAATAAGGGATTGATAAAGATGGTAATAGGGATATTATAGTGTTTATACACCCATATACATGTGTCTATGTAGATGGTTTATTGATTGGGCTAGCGATTCAAATGATACATGACCTATTGACCATGTTTTGGTCCCTTAAGAGGCATTTGGCTATGACATAAAAATCATTGTCATATCTCCCTCATCCTAAGTGGAATAAAAACCTCTAGGGGGTGATCAAAGGAATCACCCATGAAACTTTATGATTTGATTGTTCATCTCTACCCCTCACGATTCTCTTATAATGCTTGCCCAAAGTTTGTTTAGTTTCTACACTTACAAAAAAGAAGATTCTCTTAAAGGATGTATCTGACTACATAAAAAATTTGACCCTAGGGCTTGATGTAGACTAGACAAGAGTTCCAATATTTATGCATCCATTAGGATGTGTCCTCATAGATGGTTCATCAATTGGGCTAGACAATTAAATGATATGTGACCCACTTGCCAACTTTTGGTTCTTTAAGAGACATTTAACTATGAGATAAAACTCATTATTATTTCTACCTAATCCTAAGTGGAATAGAATAATCTAAGATGTGTTTAAAGGACTAAAATATGAAACTCTAGGATATTATGTTTCATATATACCCCTCATGATTTTTTTGTAATAATCACTTGAAGTTTACTCAGTTTATACACTCAAGAACAAGAACATTTTCTTAAGGGATGATTTTTATTTCCTAAATATTTCAACCCTATGGCTTGATGGAGAGAATATTATGGATATTATAGTGTTTATTCACCTATATGGATGTATCCACATAAATATTTTATTGATTGGGATAGTGAGAATATACATGACCCACTAGCTAACTTGTATTCCTTTAAGAGACATTTGGTTATGAGAGAAAACTTGTTGTCATGCCTCCCTCTTCTTGAGTGGGAGAGTATCCTTCGGGGGGTGCTTAGATAAATTTCTTGTGAAACTTTAGGATTTGATAGTTTATCTCTACCCCTCACTTTTCTCTTGAAACACTAGCCTAAGTTCATTTGTTTCTACACTCAAGGATGAGAACATTATCTTAAAGGATGCATCTAGATGCCTAGAATTTTTGATCATATGGCCTAAAAAATAGTATATAAAGGATATTGTATTATTTATACACCTATTTAAATGCATCCACATAGATGGATCATTGATTGGGCTAGTGAGTCAAAATATATATAACCATTGGCCTTTCGCTCCTTCAAGAGGCATTTTATTGTGATAAAAAACTCATTACTATGTCTCCCCCATCTCAAGTTGGATATAATACTTTTGGGGGTCCTTATAGGAATCACCCATGAAATTTTATGATCTAAAAATTTGATTTTATTCCTCATAGTTCTCTTGTAATGCTTACTTGAATTTGTCTCAATTTTTACACTCATGGACAAGAATATTCTCTTCAGGAATACATTTGTTTTCTTAAAAATATCAACCCTAGGGCTTGATAGAGGGTATACAAGGGACATTATATAATTCATGTTCCCATATAGATTCATCCTTGTATATAATTCATCAATTGGGATAGTGATTCAAAAGATACATGACCTACTAACCAAATTTTGGTCCCTTGAGAGTCATTTGGTTATAAGATAAAATGCATCATCATGTCTCTCTCATCCTAAGTGTCATTGAATCTCTATGAGATAATCATAGGACTTGCACATGCAATTTTAAGAGCTGATGGTTCGTCTCTACCCCTCATAATTATCCTATAACACTCATCTAAAGTTCACTCAATTTCTACACACAAAGATGAGAATATTATATTAATGGATGTGTTTGAATTCATACAAATTTTAACCTTAGGACTAAATAAAGAGAAAATTATGGTTATTCCAACATTTATACACCCATCTAGATTTGTCCACATATATGGTTCATTGATTTCCCTAGTGAATCAAAATATATGCAACCCATTGGCCAACTGTTGATACCTTAAGAACCATTTGGATATGAGATAAATCATGTAATCATGTCTCCCTCATCCTAAATGACATCAAATTTAGAGGGGTAGTAAATGGAATATTTTGTGTAACTATAGGAATTGAAAATCCATCTCTATCCCTCATGATTATCATTCATTATCTATCCAAGTTAGTTAGATAAACAAGCAAGTTGGTATGGGAGAGAGTTCCAAATGTAAGCAAGCATGTTAACAAAATTTCAATTTGCTTATGGAGAGAGGAAAAGAGAGAAAATGAAAATATATGATTCTTCCACTTCAGGCATAGATAGATATATTTGATGATATTTTCCTATAGTCTTCATTTTCACATGTGATATTAAGGATTTTATTTCCCTCTAATTATTGTTTGGATTAGTTTCTTTATTTCACATTTTCAAGAAATATGAATATAATCTAAATTAAATATGGATCCTTTAGGTTTTCATCAATAATTATTCATAAATGAATACCAATATAATCATACCATTTGAGCGATGGGTTAATTTTTAGAAAGAGCTTCAATAATGTTATAAGTTTTGACTACACATGAATTTAAAACAATTGAGAAAGTATATATCCTAATCTGGTTTCATGAAAAATAAAAATTTAGTATGGTGGAGTATTGACCCCAAGTTTTTGCACACTATAATATAATCCTTGGTTTTTCACTATGGTACCATGTAGAAGGAATACACACATAACATAAGGTACTTACATTAAATAAGTTTGTTATCATGATAAGGTTTCTCATATTGACTCATACATAATTCATTGACAAAGACAAGATCTATGGAATATTGGAAAATGGAGATTCATAAGATATACTTGATTATTAGGAGAGATCCTCTTAAGTTACACATTGATATAACAAGTCTAAATATTATAAAATATTTTATAAAGCATCCAACTATAAACATGTTATAAGGTGAGGAAGTGGATAGATATTTATATAAACCCAACCTCCACCTTTGCCTCTCCCCTCCAAGATGGATATTTTTAGACTTGAGAGTTGGTTATTATTTATTAATGAAGTTTATATAATTTAAAGTGTGATCTTTATAGCTCTCTAGAAAACAAGATGATAGTTGGTTATTATTTACTAGTGAAGGTTTGTATGATGCAAAGTTAAATATTTCACATGTTATGAATACACAAGATCTCTACAATTGTGATTAATCTAAGCCTATGTTATGAATTGATATGCCTTATTGTTAATTATGTGTGTTAGGGTTTGAATGTTTTTTAACACCATGGTTTGTAGAGTTAATACTTAAGAAGGATATTCATTTATATTTCATAAAATAAATAATGTGTCTTTCTTATATCACTTAAGCAAGTTAAGTGGTATGTTAGTGTGGTGAGTATTTTATTTGTTTAACTTTCTATGATCAATATGTTATCTATTGATTGTATTAATAGTAAATTACATAATTGAAAGTTACTCCAATGATATAAAAAACAAAAATATCTTTGTAATTTATTTCTTTGGTTCTCACTTTATTTAAAAAATCTATTTCTAATGTTTTTTTCCTTCAACCCCATTAACCTATTTTGGTCATTTATGAACATTAAAATAATTTCTTTCTTTCTTTCTTTCTTTCTTTCTTTCTTTCTTTATTTATTTATTTAAAAAAAAGATAATTCTAAGAAATCATCACATAGATCAACAAACTTTACATACAAATTTTCATAACAAAAGAGCTTCATTGTGTTCATTATAACATTGAAGTACATCAATTTTAGGAGAGATTACTATTTTAACTATCCATACATTGAGACAAGCATGCTTTAAAAATTATTCATTTATTAATACTTTTGAGAAAAATAAATTGATGTCACAACAATAAAAACAAAAAATAATGACATATATAAGAAGTAAATATGTATAAATAGAACATAACATTGTATGATTCATATAGATATGTCAAATAGTATGTATGTGATTTAACTTTTAAGGGGAATATAGAGTTTAAAACCCTAGATTATTAAAGGGATGGAACAATATATTATGGAATAAATATGTAATACACACAACCATTGATTTTTACAATAATTTACCTAATCTTATTATTCTAAAAATAACAATGAACTACACAAAGATGTATTTAGATATAAAATGATTGAGATGAATAGTTGATAGATTGGAAATTGGTGTATAAGTTGGGTAGGGTGTCATCAACATTAATATGAATTCAAAACTCCTCTTGTATATTATCATGATCTTTTGGATAGTATTGTACTATGATAGTGTCTTATAGAGCACAATAGTGTCCATTGTAGGTAGAGATTATGAGATTCTAGGTAGACCTTCACTTGAGTTTGAGACACTTTTGCTTGTGTATGAACCTTGATTTATTGTTGATTACCTCATTTTACTAATTTTGGATGAAAACCCTAAACCTCCATGTTGTTATGGTATATGAGGAGCACAATTAGAAAAAGTGTAATTTTAGTTGGATAGGTTGGACATGACCTCAACACCATGTTGAGTTGAGAGTTTCCTATATACTAATACTTCCAGATGGGATCAAGGTTGATGCAGTTCTCCCACCTAAGTCCTTGGTGCAAGTGTAAGTGAGTGTTAGTACGAGTATTATCTTGATTATTTTGAGTGTACTTGAGACTTGAAAAATGAGTAATTTGAGTTTAGGATTATTATAGATGGATATATGTAGAAGTAAGGAAGAATAGGGATTAATGACCTTGATTTACATAGCTTGTTTCTAAGATTATTTGTGTGTAGTTTCATGTAATTTCCATCTAGTGCATAAAGGGATAAAAATGGTGTGTACATATTGATCTAATGCTTTTGAAGATGTGGAATAGGTCTAGGCCAACCCTAAAGTGCCTTAAAAAGTGTATATATATCTATTGGGGGAGAAAATAAATAAGGAATAATATTACTATCCCTTGGTCACTAGTGTAGTGTGCTAGTGTCCAAAGGGCCACACTAGTGTCTAAATGGTAGAATATGGTACACTAAGGGCCTATATTCCTAGGAGATAGTCTAGGACTACTTTTGGTATATCTAGGGATGGGTTAGACCCACATGAAAGTTGGATAAGGATTGAAAGAGGCCCTAAGATAGGTATAGGATAATATAGGGATAGGTTGGTCTCAAGTAACACTCGTTACACTCAAGTGACATTTTATATGAATAAATTCCCCACCCCTTTATTCTATAAATATATAAAACTAAAATTACTAGTATAAATTAAAAATAAGCATACCTATACTTACCTATGAGGCAAAGCTTGTGAATCTAGGTCTAAGTTTATGAAGCGTGATCCATTACATATCTTATAAATAAAACATTGATGAATCATTCCTTAATGAATATCAAAATTAAAAATAAGATTGAGTAAAGAGATAATAGGGAGAGTAAATTAATGAATACACCTCTTTGGGTACCCAAAATAATTCAAAAAATTAGTGACATCCTCTATGTGTGTGTAGTTAGTGATCAAATAATTAATAGCTTGAACTGAGCTAATGACTTACTCAATCCCCATGTGTGGGTGGCTCAAGAAATCAATTTTCTTTTGAATCCATAATTTTCCACCCCTATTTGGTGGATCATAATCTATGAATAACTTTGATTAGATTGATGGCTTCTCAAACCCTCTTATGTAGGTAACTCAAAAACTCAAGTAGGTTATGGCTCCATAATTGCATATCCATGTGTAGTAGATGCATATGTACTAGAATTACATAATTTAATTGATTTTTTTTATGTAACTAAAACTATATAGGATGGATCTGGGTCCACTTAGAAACTCTAAAATGTAAAATGGTTTAGGGGCCACTCATGACATTATGTATGTAGCTTAGGAATTATTCATTAATTTCAACTGATGTAGATAGAATAAGGCATGACTATAGTGTGAACCTAGTTCAAATGTTAACTATATTATATAACATGTATTTTTCCATTCCATCTGATCAACTATTATATAATTAAATGGAAACAATGTGTCATGCACATTTTACCAATTCTGATATCTATGCATATAGATTCTAGACTAAGTTATATTAAATCTATTTATAAGGATATCTAAAACTAAAATAGGAGTGTTCATGTCATGCATGATGCATCCAATCTGAGCCAATTGGTATAATTCTATGTAAAATAGAGAATAAACTAAGCATGACTGATAATGTATGGTTGATACTATGAAAACTTGGACTATAACTATTGTATCTTTCTAGCCAATCTAGATTTTCATGTTTCTAGGGCTACTATTAAATAGTGTGGTCCTTTGGATGATAATTCATTTTTATAGTGTCCTTTGTGCTACACTAGTGTCTTTCTATGAATTTTTGTGCCAAAATGAAACTAATCTATGGCATACTATTTTCCATTGTGTTTTCATGATTATGAACTCTAAAATTTGTTTGTGTGCTAAAAATTGTGTTTTGAGTGCACATGGATGGCTTGATCTCTATGATAAACCCCTATTAACACCCTCTCTTTTGAGTGGTTTCATGTGTTATATTGAAAATATATGATATTTGTGTGATAAACCAATATAATGTGTATACATGACATAAGAATGGAAAATAATATGATCATAATTTGGTAATGTGTGATGTATGTTATATATATCATTCAAAAGGTTGTCAAGATAGATGTAACAATTTAATCATGTACATGAACAAAAAATATGAGTATAATCTATGTAAAATAATTTGGGGGATGGGGCATGATGTCCATCAAGGCACTTGAGAAGGAAGGGGAGATGCATGAGATCCTTTATGGCATCAAAAACTAAGTGTAAGTGTAAAAATTAAGATTCAAGTGTCACTAACATGATTCATTTATGAAATAATACATACAAACACATGAGGCATGAAAATTATGCCAAGGGGCCATAATACAATGGACATGTGCACGTGTCACTAACTTGAGAAAGAGTAAACATACAAGGACATGTTCAAATGTCCACATATTAATACAACAAGTAAGGTTGTCTTAGAGGCACATGGAAGGGAATGTTCAAATGTCCACATACACAATATATAAAACACACACAAGGACATGGGAACATGTCCAAAGTATACATATAGTGAAAAGGAAGTGGATTATCACCCTGGAATAATGGCATATTAAAATGCCCTCAATTAGATGTAGAAACAAAGAGACACAATCAATTCTAAACTAGGAAAGCTAGAAATGAAAGTATTCATGAACATGTGGTATAGATATATATAAAATCAAAGATGTATATAATCTAAGTTTAGATTAGTAGTAGTTTGAAAAAAAATAGTGTAGTATATAATGATATAACCTGGTAAATCATAAGATATGTATATGATTCCCCCAATGGGTAAATGTATCAATGATCAATTTATATATCTATGTAAGTGTCCCTAGTCAGTAGATAGTATAAAATATGGATCTATTTGATGGAGCTAAACCTTGTAAGGATATACAAATAATCAAAGAGAAAAATTAAATCATGTATGTATGATTAAACTGAACTACACTAACATAGATAAAATATGTAGTATTTGAAAAATAGAAGGAATGTAAACATGAAAATGAATAAAATCTAAAATTTTATATTTTTTACAATATTTGAATGTTTTTATATTTTAAACATACTATATTATTTTTATATTTTTTGAGCATAAGCTATAAATGAGAAACATGAAAATGAAACTATATACAAGGAGAAAGGTATAAAAAACTATGTACAAGAGGAGAGATACTACTAATTGATGAGTCTCAAAAGAGACCCATTGTTAATGTGGTCTATTTTAAAAATAGGAATGGTGACCTCTTATTCAATGTGATTGGTATGTTATAGTTGAATTGATTTATAATGTGAATCTGAGTATTGTTCATTACTAGTATCTTAAAAATCATAATAACCTAAATTGTTCCACTCATCATTATAATATTGATTTTGAACCAATGGAATACTATTATTAACTTCTATTCTATCTGGATGAGCATAGAGAATTACCTCATACTGTGGAATTAACTTTTCAAAACTATGATTTGTAATATGTTCTGTGATTATTCCCTTTGAAACTCTATCTATTGTAGGCATATATTTTTGTGGAAGATATTGCTTAGAATAAATCTTGTCATCTCTGGAAACTATGATTGTTTCACTCTCATGTGAAAAGGTGATGTGGTTGGATTCTATATCCATTGCTTCCCCCATTGTTGTTATCTATGTTGTTCTTAATTTGTCACTATATGATGTCAAAACAAGATGTACATGAAATACTACTAAACATGTCTTTGGTTTATCTGTGCAAGGAAACTTATTAGATCTAATAGATTATTTAAATAAAGTGATCTTACCCAAATGTTCCTTGTCATATCCAAGAGATTGTTAGTGTCATGCCATAAACATTGATTTTGATATGATTATTGATTAGAAAATTAATACATTGCTTTCCATCTATTAGTGGATAAATAATCAAAGGTTTTATGAATTTTTAACTCTTATTATTCACCTACTTTGGAACCTCAACTGAAACTATTGATTTTATATGAATTGGTTGTTTTGGACTATGTTGGGTTAGAACCCCTCTCTTAAGAATACTCTTTTTTGTACCTAAAATTTGACTTTGAAATTTATGTGGTTTCTCCTTTTGTAACATGACATTTTTATCTTGATATTGTACCTTGATAAACTATGTTTTTGAAATATTTACCTTAGTATGTCCCATAAATCCCAAACCTTTATTGACCAACAATATCAACTGCTAGAATATGAGTATTGATGCCTTGGACATGTTTTCCCAACCCTTGACCTTGATAATCAAACTATTATAGATATTATTGACAAAACCCATACTTATTTGAAAGTGGGACCTCATTTTGGAGAGTTATTTTTGTATCCTTTACTTGTTTTAGATGTGTTTGATGTACTGTTTCTTGATCTAATTTTTCTTTATAAACCTTTTATTGTTCTGAGTTATGTTTTGGTAACCAGTTTTGTAATGTTTCTAAATTTGACCCTTTTTTAATATGTTCCTGTATCATTTTGTATTTCTTATCTAATTTATACTTTATATTTTCCTCATTATAAATTATCTATTATGTATGTTTTTTTAATTCCAAACATGAATGTGTGATGACCATTCATTCTATGATATGGATAATAATATATAGATCTCCTCACTAGATGTAAATGAGGTAGGTTGATCAACATATGTTTAATCATTTGCCTTAAAATATCCCTTGAATTTCTATTTTATCTTTGAGTACTTTATGAATCATTATTTGTAGATTCACTTTGTTTTGATATGTAACATTGCTTGCCAAAAATTTACTAGCTGAAGATTCATATACATGATTGACACTAGTGTGTCCTATAATATTTTATTTTATAATCTAATTTTCCAATACTATAATATTTTCATGTAATAACTAATTCTAATTTTGTACTTTTGAAATTAGCTTACTCATACTGATAATTTAATCCCTTGGAGTCTCACAAGTGCAATTCCTAGTTGTTTTTTATTGAACATGTAGGGACACACCTTATAAAGAAGATATGGAGGAATGGATAGGCAGATTATGGTGATTAGTAATAGTAGTATAGGTTTCTTCACCTCATGGAGTAATAGCATGGAATAAAGGAAGTGATTATTTCCTGTGCATAATGTATGACATTAAAACTTGAAAGGTGGTTGTTAGGGTATTTAATTTATGGATTAAATAAAATAAAATATATTGTAACTAATAGAGGACATCATGTGCATATGTGTGCATGTATTCTTTAACTTTATTCCAAATGAAAGGAAACAAGCATGTAAAATAAACTAGAAAACTTTGCATTAGAAGGTGATAAACATTTCTTGTCATTATTATCATGATTAGATAAAATAAAATCAAAAAATATAGGGATCTAAAATATGAGTATGAGTTTTAGAAGGATGGAAATGTAAACCCTAAAGGTAGTCTAAGGTTAGAGTTTTTATACTATTTGAAATAAGTTAGGTTTATCAAATGATTTAAATTTTAAGGGGATTATGAATTTTAAAGCCCTAGGTTGTTAAGGATCTATAATATTAAAATCAAGAGTAAATGTGCAATAAATATAACCATTGATTTTTATAATCATTAAATAATTTTTAACTTGATAAATATTGAAAGTATTAGAGAGAAAAATGTCTTAGCTAGAAACAGGCCTTCTAGGAGGAATCAAACTATGAAATTTGGTGAGTAGATAGATTTGACTATCAAAAAGTAGATCCAAGTGTCATAATCAACCCTTGATAGTAGTGCAATCCTTTGGATAGTACTATATTGTACTAGTGTCCCACACAGAATCTCTATAAATTATTTCTTGGTTTTGTAAAATAGGCCCTATTTTATCTCTAGTCCAAATGTCAATTGAGTCTTTGAGATTAATACTTTTTCCTATAGATTTATTTTCCTATAAAATCTCTAGGTTTTTATTCTTATCAGGGTTTGAATGAAAACCAAGATAAAAAGGGGTTAGTGGATCTAATGTGATGGATGTGTAATCCACACCCCTATGTGGGAATTATATCTACATACCAATACTCTTGTGAGGGATCAATATTGATGTGTTTTTCATGCTTATGTGATATGTGTGAATATCTATGAATTCTAGAATGTTTGAGTGTGAATGCATGAGAGGATGCTTTGAAGGACACTTGAGATCTAAATTCCTACATTAGAGTTGAATTATTAAATGCATGGCCTGAGTCAATGCAATATTATAAGAATTGGGAGTTTCACCTCTATTTGAAGTGTTACCTTTATGTGCTTCTCTATGAAAATGTCCATCTAGGGTGTAAGAGTGTGAGAGTAGTGTTTATATAGTGTTTTATAAAAATGACTTGGGAGGGTGACTTAATAATAGGTCTAGGCTAACCTTAATCCTCTTAGGGAGATGTGAATTACTTTTTAGATCATATTGGGACCTAAGTCACTAATTAATTAAACCATTATGGGTCTCATGTGGTGTTTTATAGGCATGGTTGATATTTTTTATTACTATGTGACTAAAAGTAGATCAAAAGTGCCCCTAAGATGGGTTAAGTGCCATACTAATGTTAAATTGACCTCTAATGGACATCTAAGGCATGAATGGTTAATTTTACTAACTATAGTATGTAAGGAAATTACTTAAGTGATTTGAAATAATAGAATTATATATGCCATTATTAAGAGCAGAATAAGTAGATCCACAACAATAATTTGTAAAAGAGCTAAAAAAACTTGAATATTATGACTAAGCCACTTCGATGGGGAAACCTCCACAATAATTTAATAATAATATAATTCACAATATGATGATAAAATACTAACCACTACCTCATATATATACTCTAATTATCCATGGTTATTTTATAGGTTCAACATACTAAGAACATCGATAAATGCAACAAGTTAATATGAAGGTGTGTAAGCCACAATTTGACCACTCATATCCATATATGAACTACAGTTCAAGGGCATAACATAACCCTCCCATTAAAAATAATGGTGTCCTTAACATTGAATAAAATTAGGATGATTCTTTAGGAATGCTTCATTCTCCCATGTTGAACCATTAGAGTACAGGTTCTTCCATTTGATCAAATACTGCTTAATAGCTCTAGTCTACAATTTCTTAGTGCACATGTGAAGGATATCCTTAGGCCATAAAATGAATTTTTCTTATTAATATAATTCAATCAACTCAATCTAAGTGAAAATTATGTGTATAATTACTTTCTTCAAAAAAGATACATGGAATAACATGTGTATGTGAGTGGCTAGAGGTAATTCTAGCTTGTAAGCCACACTACCAATTTTATACAAGATCTAGTAAGGGTCATAATACTTAGGTGATATATTATTATCCTTTTTTTTATTGCTTCAGAGACATCTATTTATATGTCTACTAATGCAAAAATACCTAATAACCTATGTCAAAATGTCACTCATTGTGTTGTTAATATGTTTGTTTCTTCATTCAATTTTATTCTATTGTTAAATTCTCTCTAAATTGACTAAAACCTCCTATTGATGGTGAATGTTTTCCTCAATAGCTCCAACCTTAATATGCACTGGTAAAACTGAAGTGATGTATGGGGGTGATACCCATATAATTCCACAAAGGGAGACATCTTGGAAGAAGTGTGAAAAAAAGTGTATACCGCCATTCAATAAGTGGTAGCCAATGAATCCATTTATTCTATTTGTCATATTTTTAAAAAAAAGATACCCTTCGAAATATTTGTTGACTACATCTATTTTTCCATTAGATTGATGATGATAGGATGAGCTATGAGCCAACTAGGTACCCAAACATGTAAATAATTTAGTCCAAAAATTACTAGTAAATATGGGATCTCAATCACTTAAAATGATATTTTGAGTGCCATGCAATTTTGAACTATATTGAGAAAAGTAGAAGATACTATACTAGAAATAATTGGATGTGATAAGGAGAAAAAATGAGCATTTTTGGTGAGTCGATCCATAACTACCATGATTAAAAAATTACCCTCAGACTGTGGTAACCCCATAATGAAATCCATGGAAATGTCTTCCCAGTTTTGGATAGGGATGGATAAAGTCTGTAAAAGCCATGGGGTCTTAATGGTTTCACATTTATTTTATTATCATACCATGCATTTAGCCACATATTTCTAAGAATTTTATGTTTGAGGAGAGAATGTTTACAAAGGTATAATTTATCTTTATACCATAATGTGTTGTTATTCCATGTAAATTGTTTAGATTCATTAGAACCCTACTAATGATTATGAATCAAATACTTGGTATATCATTCTCCCATTCTAATATTTCTTCCTCTAGCCAATATGCTTGCAACATGGTCATGGTACATAATAATGCCTCAACTAATTCATCCCACTAAGAGAGGGTATATAACCACCACATTATATTTTTATTTCTTACACACTATTTAAAAATAATAACATAACATTTTAGTCACCAATTTTTGTTTTTACTCATATGACAAGTCTTGTTCCAAAAAATATTTGAGGCTAGCATGATCAATCTTTACCTGAAAGTGATGATCCACCAGATAAGGTCTCCATTGCTTCACTACATGAAAATTATTCATCATATCTTTCTCATATATTGGTTTGATACTATTTTTTCCTTTAAGTTGGTGAATTTCAAATTCTAGTGGTATACCTTCTTTCTTGAGTATAGTCCCTATTCCATATCTTAATGCATCACAATCCATAAAAAAAGTTTTTGAAAAATTAGGAATAGCTAAAATTGGAGTTGTGCACATAACCATTTTAAATTGTTAAAATGCCTATGTAGCTAAATCAGTCCAATGGAATGAGTATTTCTTCAGTAAAGAGGTTATTGGGGCTAAAATTCTACCATAATTTTTGACAAACCTAGAATAGTAACCAGTTATCCCCAAAAATCTGCAGAGGTTGTTCAGGGTCTTGGGAACCTACCCCTCCATCATCACTTGGATTTTCTTAGGATAAATTTTCACTCCATGTGAACTAATATGACCCAAGTACTCCACCTCTTGGACACAAAAGGCACATTTTTAAGGTTTGTCATAAAGTTGATGTTGTTATATAACTAAAATCACCTATTTCACATGCTTTAAATTGCCTTCCCAAATTTTTTTGTAGATGAGGATATCATCAAAAAACACTAATACAAATTTTTTCAAAAATGTTCTAAAAATAGTATTCATCAACCTCTAAAATGTATATCATGAATTTATGAGGCTAAAAGGCATGACCATAAATTTATAATGTCCTTTATGAGTTCCAAAAGTTGTTTTAGGTATGTCCTCATCATGGATGCAAATCTAATGATATCCAAAGTGAAAATATAACTTTGTAAAATAAATAGTACCAAGTAATTCATCTATAAAATCATCAATTATTAAAAAAGGAATCTTATATTTGATGGTGTATTTGTTGAGTTATATGTATTCTAGCACATCCTTTAATTATAATCCTTCTTCCACACCATGACCACCATGGAGGACTGTTCAGTTTGACTATGTCAGATGATTCTTGGTTCCAAAATCTCTTGTACCATATTTTTAATTTCACATTTTTTGTAATAGGGATACCTGTAGGGTCAAATATTAGGTGTTGTACTTCTTGGAATGAGTCTGATGGCATGATCATGTGCACAACTTGGAGGAATTTCTTTTGGCATGTCACTAAAAATAATAAAATGGTCATCCAACACCTTTTAAAAATTAGGATGTGTAGACTCTTTGGTTGGTTTAACCTCCATAGAAAATAATCATGCCACAAAACCCTATGCACCTTTTCTTAGAGTCTTTGTCATCTAGTGGGAATGAACTAGCTGTGGAGATTTAGCCCATAATTCATTGTAGTCATATAAAATGTACAAATTGGTAGTTTAAGTGTGCTTGTGACACCCCATCCATAGATCCTTTTTGCATGCTGATATGACCCTTATAAACACATTTTTTCTCATTACCAGTCATCTGAAACCTTTTGAATGGTCATTCCACCTCAGTCATGTAGCATTCCTCGTGTCAATCCTATTCCACTAGGTCTCAAACATGTAGGATAGCACCCAATAAAGAAGTGTCCCATTTTGATGATCCTATCCATTTTTACTTTGAGCCCCAATGGTCATTTTCATCTAGTCCTTATCCTTAATTAGGTCAACCTAACATGAACACATCTGACCCAAGATCAATTATTACCTATAAAATCCCATTCAAAGTTCATTTTCAAGGGAGGTGACCAAACTTACAAAACAAGAAATAATACAAACAAAGCAATAAGAAAACTTCCCTATTCTTTGCACATAGTCACCCAGCATAACTACAAACATATTCAAATCCTCATACCAGTCCCTATCCATCTCAAACACTATCAAATTGGCATTTCCATTTATATCACACTATTGCACAAAGAACATTAGGTGGGAGAATAACATATGGATTGATCCCTCTTTGAAGTATTGGTATGTAGGAAACATGAAGACATAAGAGGTGTGGAGTATAAGTTCATTACATCTTACACACAAACCCCACCTCTTTCTCAAGTGACTCAAATATCATTTTATCAAGCATGATAGAGGGTGTAGGTTTGAAGACAAAATTAGGTCCATAGTGAGTTTTGTCAATAACTAGTACACAATTTTTCATAGACATGCTCACACAGGCACAACACAAATACCCAAAAGTTTTAGGTTGTTGTAATCGGTTTGGACAATAGCGGCAAGAACAAACAACAACACTAGACACCAAATCATCCACTTTTCAATGCTCTTATGCTTTCTTGCAAAAAAATATAGATCCATGTTTATGACACCTTCCCAATCCTACACATCCATTTTCAGCCTCTGTATTAGCTATCTTAGTCTATTTCTAGCTAATTTATATTTCTTATTATTTATTACTATTTTTAGAAAGGTGAAAAAGATAAATAATTACACGAATTAGGACTATAATTATTGGTATATTTTTTACTGATTTATTAATCTAGACCCTTAACTAAAATATTAATAACACTCCATCATTCTTAAATAAGTTAAATCATTTGGTGAACCTGACTTAATTCATTTACGTACAAAAACCATAAAACCCCTAGGGAAAATTCCTTGCTGATTTTTAGCAACATGTTTCTGATTTCTTTTTAATTAAATCAGATTTCACATAAAATAAAAATTGAATCTCACTTATTTCAAAACATTTCTTTCAAATAATGAGGCCATAGTTGGTCCTATCATGTATATGAATGACAAAGTTTAATACATGTAAATGCAAAGCTTCATTCTTTCCCATTCATTCTTACTTTTCATAATATGGGATGATATTATGAAATTTATTGGTAAACATGTTAAGATCCCTTTCCTTGAAATCAATGTTTACTTTTCTTTAATACAAGGTTTTGTTATTTATTTTACATACTCTCTCTCTCTCTCTCTCTCTCTCTCTCTCTCTCTCTCTCTCTCTCTCTCTCTCTCTCTCTCTCTCTCTCTCTCTCTCTCTCTCTCTCTCTCTCTCTCTCTCTCTCTCTCTCTCTCTCTCTCTCTCTCTCTCTCTCTCTCTCTCTCTCTCTCTCTCTCTCTCTCTCTCTCTCTCTCTCTCTCTCTCTCTCTCTCTCTCTCTCTCTCTCTTACTCTCTCTCTCTCTCTCTCTCTCTCCATCTCTCTCTCATGCAAAATAATTTTCACCTCTATCTTGCTAAACATGTTAGAAATGTCATATTACAAGTCAAAGTTTTATATGCATTAGTGCAAAGTACCATGCTCTCTACCATTTGTTTGTTATGTCTCATGTGGAATTTTCTCTATAATCATATTGCTATAAAACTTATAACTCAAATTACATGCATTTCATCCTACATACATAGTTTCTACCTATATATATATATATATATATATAACTCTTTGGCTACTTTTGAGTATCTCCCTATCACTACTAGACATAAGAAAACACTAACAGCTATATCTATTCCTCCTCCCTTCAAACTTGGTTCACCTAGATCTTATCTCACACCTACTACTAGCTCTATGCCTATAGTAGATCATGTGGTACATGTTATCAACCAAGTTTATAAAGATAGGTAGGTTGATTACATCTATGGCTATATATTTATCACTTAGATTAGCACCCCTTCTGATATAGTTTTAGTTATTGAGCTCCTTCAATGATGAGATGCTTACAAAGATGTTTTGTATGCAACCCTTTGTAATACTAGAGTTCATATTTTCTCTAAACTAGCTTATGTCACCTCTATCCTCAACACAATGTAATGGATTGAAGAGCATATTTCCTATGATAAAAAGGATTTAAACCTATGCCACATCATTAAAAAACATATACCCCTATCTAATAAATTAAGAATTAATGATGTTGGGGTAAAAAGAGTGTTTGTTGATAACAATTCAAGACTCAACATTTGCAGCATTTCTTTTCTTAAACATATTAATATACAACCTATAGATCTAGACCATTCTGACATAGACAACAAAGGTTTTGATAACATTCCATGAAAATTCATGGGTTAAATAACACTCAATATTACTTTGGGACCTAAGGCATTGCCAACTACTTTCCAAGTCATGCCAAATGACCTCAATTATAATTTATTACTTGGTCGACCTTGGATTCATGATATACGTGTAGTACCTTCCACACTCCATGCTTGTCTAAAATATATTCACAAAGGCTACATTTACATGTTCTTGATAGACAAAAAACCTTTTAAATACTACCATATTATTGAATCTCCATATAATCACATTGTACACTTTAATCTTGATAATATACCTACACAACCCACTACTCATAGTATACCTTTGGACCATATAACACATTAGAAGCTTCTAAGTTTTTTAATAAAACCAATACCAAATCATAAATTTAACTCTCCTTTTGCAATTAAATGTCTTCATAAGATGGGATATCATAGAAATAGCCTTGCAAAGAATGACCAAGGAATCATCGATCCTATTAAGGCATCCACATAATATGAAAGGTGAGGACTACAATATCGGCTTACCCTTCTTTATTGTAAACCTTCTTCCACTACTTTAAAACATATAATGTTTTGTCCACCCATTACACCTAGATACCATATAGTTAATCATGATTTTACATTATCATTGGTCTATCATGATGCCATTGATGATACAGTTTCAATAGATATGTTCATATTAGATGAATTCTCTAATGATGAACCCCTCCTAAAGTTTCTTGGAGCATATGAGGACCTCCCATCTTTCTATTATAAAAATATATTTCCTCATCACACAAATTCTCATGCTTACTTCAAATAAAATTTAGATTCTCCCCAAGACATACCAGTTGATTCAGATGATACTATTCTCATAACCCCATACACACTAGATCATTCCACATTGCTTAATAAGGAAATGGTTGATTTCAATTTTGGAATCAAGAAAAATCCCCACATTGTCTTGTTAAACACTACCCTATGAAAAAAGAGGATACAAATATTCATCAAACTTTGATAAATTTTTTATAACTCTTTACTTGGTGCTACTCACATATGCTAGGAATTGATACATCTATAACATTTTATCATATTCCATTATACCCTGATGTTAAACTAGTTAAGCAAAAAAATCTCAAAATGCATCTTAAGGTGGCTCTCTTAGTCAACGATGAGACCCAGTGCCTCTTAGATGTTGGATTCATTCAATAAATAGTATACCCTAAATGGATTTCCAATATAATCCTTCTAGTAAAACCCAATTGATAAATTTGGCATTATTCTAATTCTCAAGATTTAAATAAGGCATGCTCAAAAGATGATATTCCCTTGCCTAATATTGACATGATTGTAGATTCCATAGTCGAGGAAGAAATGTTATCATTCATGGATGGCTTTACAAGATACAACCAAATCAAAATCACTGAATAAGATCAAGAGAAAACATCTTTTACAAAACCTTGGGGTACATTTTGTTACATTTTAATGTCTTTTGGATTAAAAAAAGATAGAGCCACATATCAATGTACTATGATGCATATCTTTCACAATTTGGTTCACCACACCATCAAAGATTATTTCAATGATTTATTAGCTAAATACAAATAATGAAAACATCACATCAATTATTTATGATAGATTTTTCAATGACTCAAGCAATACAATGTTTGATTAAATCTAAAGAAATGTGTGTTTGGAGTTACATGAGGCAAACTCTTAGGTTTCATTATTTTTTAGTGTGGCATAGAGGTTGATTCTAAGAAAGTCAAAGCAATTATTGACATACCACCTCCCACAAACATAAAACAAATTCAATCCTTATAAGGTAATATCCAAGAAATCCACCATTTTATAGCTCAACTTGCTGATAAGACTCATTCATTTAGTATATTATTAAAGAAAGATACAAAGTTTGTTTGGGACCAAGCCTATCAAGAAAGCTTTGACACACTCAAGAAATATCTTCTTAATCAACTTTTTATAATAACACCTATACCTGAGAAGCCTCTCCTACTATATATCTTAATAATATATCATGCATTAGGAGTACTCTTAGCACAACATGATGATTAACATACCAAGTGAGCATTTTATTACATCAGTCGCACATTAGTTGATTATGAAAAAAATTATTTTGTGATGGAAAAACTATGTCTATCATTAGTTTTTACCACACAAAAACTTTAACATTATATGATCAATAATGAGACTCAATTTATCAAAAAATCAAATCCCTTGAAATTTCTAATGGCCAAATAACATCTCTTTGGTCATATCATAAAATGGGTCATGTTATTAAAATAATTTGACTTAAGGATAGTTATAAAAAAATTAATAAATGGCCAAGTCATTGTAGATCATTTGGTAACCACACCCTTCTTGGACACTAATCCTATTAGTGACACATTTAAAGATGATTTTACTACCTATTCTACTCATTTTGACACTTGGACCATGTTCTTTGATGGTTCTCAATGTGCATCTAGTGTAGGGGTAGGCATTATCTTTATCAACCCTTCTAGTCACATAGTTCCTATTGCATATTGATTAAGCTTATCCTATTGCATAAATATGAGGCACTTATCTTATGTCTCTTTACTACCTAGTCCCTAAAAATTAGATCTATTCAAGTATTCCATGGTTCCCAACTTGTGGTCAACCAAGACAATGATGTCTATTAGACAAAAGAAGAACATATTATCCCATATCAAAACATGGTACAATGTTTATCTTCATAGTTTGACTAATTTTATATAGAAATTATACCAAAAAAATACAACTAACACAAAGATGTAATGGCAAGTGTGACATCTCTAACTTCTATCAACATCAATGATGATCAAATTATTTTTATAATTAAATGATTACAAATGTCATCAATATTCAATGTAGATTTGATTGACCTTTCCATCTTAGCCACTATTCATAGTTCCATAACTCTAGAGTGGTTATATGATATCTATTAATTTATGAATAATTTTATTACACCAATCACTTTCTCATGAAATTATAAACACAAGTTACACAAATAAGCGCTTTGTTATGTAATCATTGGTAGAGATCTTTTTAAGTGATCCTTTGATGGACAATTGCTTTGATGCTTGAATTTAGTAGAATCCAAAATTGTTCTTACATATATACATGATAGTGAGTGTGGTGGTGACTTTAGTGGAAAGGCCATGTCATACAAATTGCTTCAACATGGATACTACTAGCCCACCATGGAAGATGAATATTCATAATACACAAAGATATGTGATAAATGTCAATCATACAGTAACCTACAACATGCACCATCACAATAATTGTAGCCTATTGTCTCTCCATGGCCATTTATGTTATGGGGATTTGATCTTATTTGAAAGATTAACCCTAAGTCCACCAATAGATATAATTTCATCATCATAGCTATAAAATACTTTACCAAGTGGTGGAAGCCATTCCACTTTAATCTACCATAGGTGAGGACATTTTTAACTTCCTCATGACTCATATTATTTTATGTTTTAGTTTAACTATAGCTATCATTTTTGATAATGGAACATCATTAAAGAACAAAAATGTCAAGAAATTTTGTATAAAATATAAGATTAAACACACATTCTCATATCTGTACTACCCATAAGTAAATGGTCAAGTAGAGGCTACCAATAAAACCATCAATAACATTTCAAGAAAAATAGTGACCAACCTTGGAGATGATTGGCACAATTAACTAGTTTATATATTATGGGCTTATCACACAAGTATTTATATACACATGGGAGCCACTCCTTATTCACTCATTTATGGCACAGAGGTAGTTTTACCATTGGAATTAGAAATCCCATCTCTACATGTCTCCCTTAAAGGTATCCTCATTGATGACTAGTATCACTAAAACCATCTACACCAACTTCAGTAGTTAGACCATACATGCATTCAAGTATTTGTACATCTCAAAATCTACTAGCAATGTATACAATGATCCTATAAAAAATGAGTTCATACCAGAGAGTTTGAAGTTAATGATCTCATTCTCAAAGATAATGTTCACAATGTCACTACCAAAGAAGAAACCAAAGTAAAATTCAAACCAAATTGGCTAGGTCTATACCTCATTATCAAAAACCTTAGCCCTAAAGTGTATCATCTAGCCTCACTTAAAGGAAATAAACTCAAAAATCCAATGAATATTATGCATCTACGTATTTTTCATGTATAGTATCTCATTACACACATATTATTGTACATAGTTTCTTTCTACTTGTACATAATTTCTCAGCTTAATCATACATAGTTTTTTTTCTCAACTTACTTGTAGATAGTTTATTTTTTCTTTCTTGTACATAATCTCCTTTTGCTTACTTATACATAGCTTATTTCAAATTACCAAAAATAATAAAATATTTCAAAATACCAAAAATAATATAACATGTCAAAATGAAAACACATTCAAATAGCTCAAAACACCAAAAACTTTTCAATTATACTTATTATCCACGTTTTATATGTCTACTACCATGCTAAACTTACATTTTGTTATTCTATGATATTGTTTATTGATTTATCTACATACCATGCTTCACTTGATCTTCTTTGAGTGTGTGCAGTGACACCTATATCCTTGATTGCTTCATCCTACCCATTAAAGGGGCATCCTAATTTTACATTCAAGACATGCGTCAACATATCTACCCACCATGGGCTTATTTTACATGACTAGACCATCCAAATTATGTCATTTCTACACCAAACACTCTAGTTATCATGTTGATGTACATTACTTACTATATTAAATATATTATTCTATCAAAACTCATTATTATATACCACTTGTGTATTTATTAGCATCTACCTAGTCTTGTACTACATGTTTTGCATACATTCACTTCTTGATTTGAACAGTTAGATGTGATAGTTTTTACAGAAGTTACATGCCTTCCTTTTTTGATTTGAGTATCTATATATGATTGCATTTCTCAGTTCATATTTTTTTACTTGTGTGTGCTTTAGGACACTTACCAATGTCCTTTGCTTGCACTCTTATATGTGCTTGTGGCCCTCATGTCAATCTTGCTTATTTGTGATTGTATGTGTATGTGGGAATTTGAATATGCCTTGTATGCTTGATTTAATAGTTTAAGTGACATGTGACAATATCCCTTGTTTGTTTGGCCCCTTGGCCTCTTTTTTATGCTTCTTGCCTTGCATGTTTATTTGCTTTTTTACTTATCAGTTGTTTCTAATGCCATGATCCACATCAAGCATTATCTTGCCTTATTAGATGCCATTATGGACATCATGCTCCATCCCTCCTTAAAAACTAGGAAAATTTCTATTTTTAGTATAGTATACTAAAAATGTTGTTACATTTTTACATCTATCTAGGCATACCCCTATTGATCTAACAATCTCTAATACAAACTATGTTATATCTTGAGACATCTTTTGGATTATCATTGTTATATGTATTTTTCATCATAACACACTTATAAGGATCTTTATTCTAAGGGTATTAATTATAGGGTATTCATTCCTACCATCAGAAGGGGGGAAATAGATAGGGATTTTGTCATAGAGATCAGAGCCCTTTATCAATCAAAAATTAGTTTTTAGAACACTCAAAACAATAATTAGAGTTCAAAACATGTAGAACAGACCAAACAATAGTGAGAAACATAGAAAAGTCATCAAAAATAGTAAAAGACAATATCACCCCATTCAGACTATAACACCCTATAGTAAAGTGTCCATTTTTTGGTGTTCCTATATAAATAGTCAAAAACCTAAATTTTTTAAAAACATACAGAAAGGTATGTGTTAGCCAATTTTCATACCCAAGTTTTGCATCTTAAATTTTGGCTAAGTACAACATCCTTAATTTTGTTTATCCCCACAACAAAGTGTCAAGTATTATTTCTTTTAGAATCCTTTGTGCAGACTTTTTACAAGTGTTATTTTCATCTTTTTGCTCAAGGGTTATTTCTTTCAGCAAGTTTTTGCTTCAGTTTTCTTGTTCAAGTCTCAAAGGAATAATTTCATAATTTTTGTCCAAAACAAAAATTCTGAATGAATTGGTCCATTTCAATATTTTTGAAGGGTTAATAACAATATTTTTTAAGGTTCTTTTTCTAATGGAAGTGTCCTTTGTATATTTTTTAAAGGTACATTTTTAATATTTTCAAAGGGCCTTTTCTTAATAATTAGTTCTTTCAACTTTTTTGAAGGAATTATTTCAAACATTTTGTCTAAAATAATCTCTTTGAAGGGTATATTTCTCATGAAAGTTTCCTTTATAATATTTTTGAAGGGACATTTTCAATTTTGTCGAGGGGTCTTTTATCTTATGAAGGGACATTTTCAAAAAGTCTAAACAGAAACTTTCAAAATGTCTAAAAGGACATTTTTGAAGCAAAAGGGGTGCTTTTTTATCTTACGAATAGACATTTTAAATATTTTCCAAGGGTCTTTTCTCAAGAATTGGTCCTTTAAATTTTATCTAAAACAATCTTTTTGAAGGAATTGGTGCTCTCTCTCAAAAAGTCCAAAAGGTCCTTTGCAAAAAGCCCAAAGGGACACTTGTAAAAAGTCCAAAGGGTATTTTCTTGAGAAAGTGTCTAGTTCAAGATTTTTGAAAGGACATTTCAAGATTTCTAAAGGACATGTTTAGGGTTTTCAAAGGGTGGTAAGAGGAAAAGGGTCTATGGTAAAATTGTCTAGGAAAATGCCCTGAATGAATGGTCTCAGTAGAATGATGGTTATATGGATGTCAACTTCAAGGTGATGAGCTAGCCATTGGCATTTAAATAATGAGTCCCAGGTAGATAAATGGTTCTCACTCAAATGATCAAATATCCAAGGGGTCATGTTCTTCATCCACCAAAGTATATTAGAGGGTTCATCTCACCATTGATCATAGCAAGATCTGAGTCATTTTTGTATGGCCACTCAAAAGATCAAAAGGTTGAGGAGCTTTGGAGGGTTTAAACATTTAACTTGGTCAAGATGGAATGATTTTTTAATGGATGTTTGTAGGCACACACACATGGAGCTAGCATTTTGAAAAATACCATGAAGGCATACATGTAGACTCCAAGTGATGCCTCTCTAAGGCCATTAAAATGAAAGTGACTCATCTTTATGTTATTTCACACCTTAGCAAGCTCATGAGAAGTTGTTAGCATCAAGACAATTAACAAAAAGTAGACTCATTCACATAACCACATTGATGCCATTACTCAGCATGAAAATATCTTGTTTCTACTAGTGCAACCATTGGGGAAGCATCTTTGAGAGAGAAAGATAGTTGTGTAACCACTTGAGGTGACATGGATCAATTAAATGGCCTAAATGAGCATCATTTACAAAGATGGTTGTAGTTGAATATGGATACTCCTAACAAATTGATTCCTCTTTTGGTTGCTAAAGGCCTCCTCCTCTCACTTCTTTTTTGATATAAATATAGTCCTTGGGCTAGTGTAAAGATGAACACATAGTGTATGGCAAAGCCCTACTGGATTGATGTTATATTTTTCCTTTAAACATTAGTACAAGTCTATTTCTTTCAAGTTTCTAAACAATTTTTTGAGTGTGTAAGAGATGTATAGTGATAGTAAGTGCTAATTTTCCATCCTTTTATCCTATATCATTCATGCCTAAGCAAAATTTCTTAGTCTAATAAGTCATATAGAGTGTGTTCAAGTGTGTTAAATTTCTTTAAGTGTATAACTATTTTTGAAATGTGAAAAGTTTTCCCTTTTAGTTCATTTGCCTTGTGTCATTTTACACATCTTGCCTCTGTACTAAAATACTTATGTTAGAACCCCTTAGATCTTGAAAATGGTTTATGCATTTTGTTGTATTGTGATTTAGAACATGATATTCACATGGAGGATATTCTTGGTGCATCAAAAATCCTAGAGTAGGTTTCCTTTTGAGTAATTTATAACTCTTTTCCTTTAAATCAATGTTAGTTTAGATAGAGGTTATTTTACAAAGATATATTCATGGATCTATCCCTTTAAATCTAGAGGTTCATTTCCTCTATATTTATACCCACATGCCTATAAATGCTCTAACATTACTAGATATAGAAGAGGATTGAACACTCTCTTTTAGGGTGAAATATTTGGAGACAATAGTTCTAGCATGCCTGATGGAATAGCTGGTCCTAATTATTTACATGTCAAGGTGAATTTTGGTTTTGAAAATCCTAAGGTTGTAGAAATATTCATAATCCAAAATTTGGCAACTATAAAAGATGAGAATCTCTGGTTGTAGATCAAGTTTCCTAGATTATACTTCATGGTCCTCACTAGGTCATCTAGGATTTTTTATCAAACCCCTCTAGTTGAAATCCTTTTTAAATAAAAACACCCTAAACCATTCCTAATGCTTAGATATCATGGATAAGGAGGTTTTGAAGAAGAAGAAGAAGAAGAATTTAAAGATATAAAATATCAAGAGGAAAGAAGAGAAATGGATAGGTAGTAATCTTTCTCAGCCTTCAACACCTAAAATCTAATTGACCTTCCTACATATGACCCTATTCCTCCCAATGCTACCAAGAATATCCCCAATTTTAATAGATAGGGTTATATTACCCCATCTAAGCATATAAGGGACATTTAAAATTTGTGTAACTTTCATAATGTCACTTGAGCCAACATAACCATTAGATTGCTTGTTATGTCTCTAAAAGGCAAAGCAATTGACTAGTATAGGACTTTGGAAGGTGGTTGCATCACAAGTTAGGATGGCTTTGGAGAATTTTTGGTAACTAGATTTCAGAATAAGAGTTACCATAATTCACTAATCTACTAGTTGAATGTGATAAAGAGATGTCCCAACAAATCCATGGGAGATTTTAATGAAATATTTCAAAGGACATGGTATAAGTTGTTGTCTATCATGAAACCTCCTCCTAGCTTTGTGTTTCCCACTTATTTCAAGGCTATCGATACTAATTTGGTAGTAATGTTTCATTCAATAGGAGGATATACTCTACCAAATTCATATAAAATAGTTATTGAATCTAAGAATATCTTGATACAAGATAGAAAGTTATCTCTAAGAGTTTCCATGCCTTTGTTGTCTCATAGTTTGGTTGAAGCTCCAAGCATAGAAAAAGTTCCTAATGCTAATGTCAAGATAAGAACCTTTCCCAAGAAGATGGATAATTTTTTTGACAAAGATGAGGATATCCAATCATTACAAGCTCGGTTCAAGCAAGATCAATTTTAGTCAAGTGATCCACCTAACCCTCAATACAATCCTCAACAAGGCTATAAAAATCCACCCCAATACAACTACCAAGGAAGAGGAAAAGGTCAACAAGGTTTAAACAGGCCTCCCAATTCCTATAATGCTAATTGCACTCCTTCCATGAAGGTTGTTATTCCAGTGCATGCTAATCTAATCTAAGGGGAGGATCATTTAGACCAATGGGGATAACCTCAAGATCAATTTATGCATGATGGTGAATAATATGGATAAGAATTGGTGGCACAAGAATAGTATACTCCTTACATGACATTAGAAGAAGTGAATCTCATGCAAATGGATATTGATGGAGAAGGTAGCAGCTAGAGTGTAGGTATGATGAACTTTTAGGTGAAGGATGATTATGTGTTGAATCAAAGCACATAAATTATAGCCAAGACAATATCCAAGAAGAGATCTCTAGGATATGTTTAAGGAGTACATGTGACTCCAAGTGATGCCTCTCTAATTCCACAAAGTGTGAATCCTAGTGTAATAGCTACTACCAGTCATGCTCTTCAATAAAGTTAGAATGTGAGTAGGGTTGTCAAGCCTACAATGTAGTAGGTTAAAACTATATCTCTACCTTCAATAATGAAATAAAATTTGAGTACTCCCCCTCTAAATATTATTTATTCTCTGAATAATACCAAGACAAGCATATCTCTTTGGGAAGTCTTGCATATGCCTAGTCAAAAGGATATTTTATAATAACAGCTCAAAAGCATTCATGTAGCCCCCCAAACTTAAAAACACAATAATTTATCCCTTACAAATACTCTAAGTAATGTCTTATAACCCTCTACCAAATCTGAAAATCCTCCACCCTTCTACCTCACACTCATTATGGGAAACAAGTTAGTTCACAATTGTATTATAGATAGTAGAGCTAGTACCACTGTCATGCCTAAGTTGGTGGCTAATAATTTGGGATTAAATTATGAATCACATATTAAAGGTGTGTTATAACTTGATGGGACTCTAACCAAAATAGTGGGATTGGTCAAAGGTCTAAAATTCTTCCTTCATATTACCCAAGTTTCCCCATTTTACAAGACATTGTGGTGGTAGACCTTCTAGCTCATTTTGCTATTTGCTTGTCAAGGGACATCATGGATAAGAGAGGAGGGTAACTTTATATTAATTAGTATTTTATATCTTTTAAAACAATAAATGGAACCAATTTGACTATGAGGACACATCCCTTAGCAAGGTTTCATATTGAGCCATACATGGAGGCAAGTTTAAATTGGAATTATTTAATTAGTAAAGAAGAAGGTGTCATGGATGGTGAAGCATCCCCCCATTTAAGGTATTTTTTATATTTTCCTTGATAATTATAGCATTAAAATTCATGGAATTGATCCATATGCATTCATAGAAGAGACTGATTAGGGAGTTTATTGTATGCATGAAAATGATGTTTCAATCCCTTTACTCACTAATGAAGATCATGAACTTGAAGGGATTTGGGAAATGTTTTTTGATGGATCAAGAAGAAAAGTAAGTGTAGGGTATGTAACTATGTTAGTTTCTCCATCAAATAATCAATACTAATCCTCATATAGATTCCACTTTGGCTGCACCTACAATCTGGTAGAATATGAAGGCCTAGTTCATGGCCTCTAATGGGCAAAGAGAGGGATCAAGAATTTCAAGGTTTATGGGGATAGTGAGTTGGTCATCCACCAAGTGAGAAATCAATCTAAAGTTAAGAATTACTTTCTTAAATCCTAAAATCATAGGGTATGGGACCTACTTGAAGACTTTGATGCCTTCAATATACAACCCATGCCAAGGGATTCAAATTAACATGTTGATAGATTGGTTGTCATAGGAGCACAGTTTGATGTAGTTGTTGATGTAGGAAATGAGAAATATCAATCTCATATAAAGGTAATTATGAGGAATTTTATATTATATAATTAAGTGTCATCTTATGTTTTTGAAAGTGATGAACACATTTCACACTTCTTAGAAAATGAGGCAGGATTCTCTTCGAGGAACCAAAAGAGATTACATGATCAATATGAAGAACACATTATTCAATTGAAGACAAATAAGATACCTAAGGGTTTAATTAATTTGGAGATTGTTTTAAATGAATATGATCAAAATAATAAAGAAAGAGTGATCATGTAAAAAAAAGAAGAAAACTATGAGAGAGTCATGATTTTTAAGGATAAGCTTCTAAAAATTGGTAAGATATATTCTATGTCTAAGAGGCAGGACTTTATTGAATTATGAAAAGAGTTCCATGATATCTTTGCTTAGGAATATAAATATTTGAAATGGTTTGATCCAAGTCTAGCTCATCACACCATTGAGTTAGAACCTAAATCAAAACTAGTCAGGCAAAACTAAAGGCCTATCAATCCCAAGATAGAGGAACTCATGAAGAAAGCACTGACAAAGTTAATTGAGTCTAGTATTATCTTTCCTATCAAACACTCAACTTGGGTGGGTAATATTATACCTATAAAAACAAATAATGGAGACATCAAACTTTATGTGGATTTTTGAGACCTTAATAGAGTGTCTCTCAAGGATCATTATCCACTACCTTCCATGAAACAAATTCTATAAATTATTTCAGGTTCTCAATGCTTCTCACTTCTTGATGGTTATTCAGGTTACAATCAAATACTGGTAAATGAAGAGGATTAGTTAAATATATCCTTCACTACAAAATTGGGGACCTTTTCCTATAGGAAGATGCCTTTTGGTTTATCCAATGCTGGAGCTATGTTTCAAAGGGCAATGGACATAGCTTTTAAAGGTTTGATTAATAAGTTTTTGCTTGTGTACCTTAATGATATAACTATTTTTTTGAAGGATGATAATGATCATATGAAACATCTAAGATAGTTTTTTGATAAATTTAGGGAGTATCAAATATCCCTTAATCCAAAAAAGTGCATCTTTGTTATCCATGAAGGTAAGTTATTAGGTCCTATTGTTTCAAAAAAAGGCTTGTCTATTGACCCTGAAAGGATTGAGGCTATTCTTGGCTTGTATTTTCCTCAACAAAAGAAAGGAATTCAAATATTATTGGGGAAAATAAACTTTTTAATAAGGTTTATTCCAAGCTTTGCAACTATATTAAATTAAATCATAGCCATGCTCAAGAAGAACCAAGCTTTTACTTGGACAAAATAAGGTAAGAGTAGTTTAGAGGCAATCAAGCAAGAAATTTCAAAATCTCCTACTCTCTTAAACCCAAACTTTTCCAAATATTTCATACTCTATACATTTTCTAACCTTGATACAATCTCATCTATGCTTATGCTAAATAATGATGAAGAGGTAGAGAAACCAATTGAATTATTTATCCAAGGATTGGAAGATTATGAGGTTAGGTATACATTTGTTGAGAAATAATCTCTAGCTGTGATAAGAGGATTAAATAAATTTAGATACATAGTTTCAAACAATAATTTACATGTCATGGATCTCATCCTATCACCAAGGAATTTTTCCTAAGTAAAGACCTAATTGAAAAGAGAGCTAGGTGGATTACCAAAGTAATGGAGTATGATGTGGATATTCAGGTGAAAAACTTGGTAAGAGGAAAAGGGTTATGTGAGCATTTGGCTTCATATTTTCAAGATCCAAAATATGAAGTCTTGATTAACCAATTTCACCCCCAACTAGCTTATCACATACAAGTTCAAAGTTAGACACAAGACATCATTAGTTTCCTTCAAAATAGTGAGTACCCCAATGGCTTGAACAAGTCTCAAAAGAGATATTTTAGATTGTAGACCATTCCTTAATACCTTGTTGATGGTGTTATCTTCAGGAAAGACATGAATGGTGTGATATTAAGGTGTGTTAATAGTGATCATTTTGATATGTTGCTAGAAAGGTTTCACAATGGTGTAGATAGAGGTCATTTCTATCCTAGAATAATAGCTACAAAGATAATGAGTGCCGATTACTATTGGCCTAGGGTTTTTAAGAACTACTACCATTGGGCTAAAATGTGTCCTTAGTGTGCCTTCTTTGTATTAAAATAGAAACTTGCATCTCTTCCATTGAATGCTATCCAAATGTACTAGCCTTTTATGTAATGGGGCCTTAACTTCATTAGTGTGATCAACCCTCCATCAATAATCGGACACAAATGGATATTGACTACTACTAACTACTGCATAAGGTGGGTAGAGGATGTTTCATTGAAGGAGGCAAGTGAAAATGCTATCTTGAAGTTTTATGAGAACATTATAACAAGGTTTGGAGTTCTCCATGTTATCATTTCTAATAATGCACTTAATTTTATAAGTGCTAAAACTTTTGATTAGGAAAATAGGAATGGAGTTTACTTGAGTACCTCATCCAAATATTACCCTCAAGGTAATGGATTGGTTAAATATAATAACAATAATCTCATCAAGATCATTAAGAGGACACTGGAGAATAATCAAAGAGCATGGCACAACAAGTTGAAGACAACCTTATGCAATGATAGGATTACACCTAGGAGATCAATTGGTAATTCTCCCTTTGTGCTTGTTTATAGGAGAGAAGCTAGGTTGTCCATATCTCAAGAACTCCCTAATCTATGAGTTGCACATCAACTAGAACTACTTGAAAATACTCCAATAGAAGCCAGATTGATAGCACTAATGCAACTGTAAGAAGTAAGAGATAATGCACACAAGGACATGGAACACCACCATGTATTCATGAAGAATTACTTTGATAAAAGAGCAAGTACAAGAGTATTCAAGTAAGGTGACTTGGTTTTAAAATGGGATGAGCATAAAGAAAAACTAGGAAGACATACAAAGTTTGACACTTTATGGAGTGGCCCTTACATCATTAGCAAGTGAAAGCAAAGTAACTCCTTTCATCTGACCAAGATGAATGGAGAAGAATTACCTATCCCTATAAATGGGATACATATAAATTTATTTTATTAGTCCTTGTAGGACATGTTTTGTAAATAGTAGATTAGGTGCATGTGTTTTTTCTAGTTTTCTTTTGGTTTGTTGTTGTCTTCCCTAAGTGCCTTGTAGCACAAGTGTGTTTCCTTCCTTTTGTTTGGTGTGTGTCTTTGAATTTATGTGTGTGATCAACCAGCTTGTTTTTTTTGAGCCAAGGGTCTATTCAATTCATTTTTGGGTACCTATATGCATGACTCCATGCCTAATGGAAGTATTTAGGCAACTAGTCTTAGGCATAGTAGGCATGCCACACCTAGGAATCACCAAGAATGTTAGCCAATTTTCACACCCAAGTTTTGCATCTTTCATTTTGGCTAAGTGTAGAATTCTTAATTTTTTTTATCCCCACAACAAAGTGTCAAGTGTTATTTTCTTTATAAGCCTTTGCTCAATCTTTTTGCAAGTGTTATTTCAATCTTTTTTTTCAAGTGTTTTTCTTTCGACAAGATTTTGCTTTAGTTTTTTTTTAAAGTCTCAAAGGAATTATTTTAAAAATTTTGTCTGAAACAAAAATACCAAATGAATTTTTCCATTTCAATATTTGTGAAGGGTATTTTTCTCATGGAAGTGTCCTTTGCATATTTTTGAAGGGTATATTTTCAATATTTATGAAGGGTCTTTTTCTTGGGAATTAGTTTCTTTCAACTTTTCCAAAGGAATTATTTTAGACATTTTGTCTAAAACAATCTTTTTGAAGGGTATTTTTCTCATGAAGGTATCCTTTACAATATTTTTGAAGGGACATTTTCAATTTTACCAAAGGGTCTTTTCTCTTGTGAAGGGACATTTTCGAAAAGTTCGAAGGGACACTTTCAAAAAGTCCAAAGGGACATTTCTAAAGCAAAGGGACATTTCTTTATCTTGCGAAGGAACATTTTCAATATTTCCAAATGGTATTTTCTTAGGAATTGGTCCTTTGAATTTTTTCAAAGGAGTTATTTTGGACATTTTGTTTGAAACAATCTTTCTAAAGGAATTGGTGCTCTCTCAAAAGGTCTAAAAGGTCCTTTGAAAAAATCCCAAAGGGACAGTTGAAAAATGTTCAAAGGGTCTTTTATTGGGAAAGTGTCCTATTCAATATTTTTGAAGGGACATTTCAATATTTCTGAAGGGCATGTTTAGGCTTTCTAAAGGGTGATAAGAGGAAAAGGGTCTACAGGAAAATTGTCTAGGAAAATGCCTCGAAGGAATGGTCCCAGTGGAAAGATAATTATATGGACATCAACTTTAAGGTGATGAGCTAGCTATTGGTATTTAAATAGTGGGTATGAGGTAGATCTATGGTCCTTAATTAAATTCTAAAAGATCCAAAGGCTCAAATTATTCATCCACCAAAGCACATTAGAGGGTTCATCTCACCATTGATTAGATCAAGATCCGAGTCATTTTTTGATGGCCAATCAAAGGAATAAAAGGTTGACAAACTTTCTAGGGTTTGAACATTTAACTTGGTTGAGTTGGAATGAGTTTTCAAGGGATGTTTATGGGAACACACACATGGATCCAACATTTTGATAAATTCCATGAAGGCATACACATAGACTCCAAGTGATGCCTATCCAAGGCTAACATAATGAAAGTAACTCTTCCCTATGTTGTTGGACACCTCAGTAAGCCAGTGAGAAGTTGTTAGCATCAAGACAAATTGATAACTAGTGGAATCATTCACATAACCATATTGATGCCATTACTCAGCTTGAAAATATCTTCTTTTTGCTAGTGCAACCATGGGGGAAGCATCTTTAAGAGAGAAAGCTAGCTGTGTAACCACTTGAGGTGACATGGATCAATCAAATGGCCCAAATGAGCATCATTTGCAAAGATGGTTACAAATGAAGATAGAGACTCTTAATAGATTGATTCCTCTTTATGGTACAAAAGGCCTCTTCCTCTCACTTCCTTTCTTATGTAAATACAACCTTTGTGCTAGTGTAAAGATAGCCACATAGTGTATGGCAAAGCCCTGTTGGATTGATGTTATATTTTGCCTTTAAGCATTAGTACAAGTTTATTTCTTTCAAGTTTTTAAACAATTGTCTGAGTGTGTAAGAGACATATATTGACATTAAGTGATGATTTTCCATCCTTTATTCTTCATGCCTGAGAAAAAGTTCTTAGTCTAATATGTCATATAGAGTGTGTTCAAGTGTGTTAAATTATTGTAAGTGTATAACTATTTTTGAAATGTGCAAAGTTTGCTCTTTCAGTTCATTTACCTTATGTCATTTTACACATTTCACCTCTATAGTGAAATACTTGTGTTAGAACCCCTTAGATCTTAAAATTGGTTTGTGTATTTTATTTTATTATACATTAGAATATGACATTCACATGGAAGATATTCTTGGTGCATCACCAATCCTGAGTAGGTTTCCTTTTGAGCAATTTCCAACTCTTTTCCTTTAGATCAAGATGGTTTAGATAGAGGTTGTTTGTAAATATATATTCAAGGAGATGTCCCTTTAAATATAGAGGTCCATTTCCTTTATAGGTATACCCACATGCTTGGAAATATTCCAAAATTTTTGAAATTTGGAAGAAGATTGAATAATCTCTTCTAGGGTACAAGATTTGGAGATAATAGTAAGGTCAATTACATTTTTGTCAGCTATAGTCTAGTTTAGATTGGGCAATTTTAGTACATTTTTACTCAGATTATCCAAATATAGGGGTCATTATGCATGACATGATGGCTCTTGATTTTAGTTTTAGATTGGGAAGTTGGTACACCTTACATATCAAAATCCATGTTACAGACACTAGTGATTGGGGGCAATATGCATGGCACATTTGCCTTATTTTATTTTTGGTTCATTGTATTACCCAAATATTCTTAGCAATTGTGTGCCCTAGTTTGGAGTGGCTTTCATATAAGCCTAGTTCTCAAATTTGGAGTGGATTTCATACAATCCTAATCTCTACCTTTTTGAGTGGCCAAGATTGGCCTAGTTCTTAATACACATTCAACTATCCACACCACATTGTCAGATTATAGAGCATTCATAGGCTTCATGATCCATCTCATAAGACACACATTCTTACTAGTATAAGTTCATAGTTCACACTTAGTGGGAAATGATGGAGCGAAAGGACTAGCTAGCCTTTCTATTATTGAGCCACATACTCAAAGGGATTAGACACATAGTCTGAACATTGATTAAAACATGCATGATCATATATATTCACTACATAGTGAGAAATGATGGAGCCAAAGGGTTAGCCTTTGTATTCTTGAGCTAGCCTCAGGGAATTGAGCACTCAACTTTATTCATGACATTACTCTTGGGACATCACATACCCAACATCACTTAGCATCACTCAAAATCACTCAACATCCCAATAGGTTTTATATTGGTTCACATACTTGATGAGGTTTATTCATTCTTTTATCTTCCTCTATATTTTACCAATCCTTTGTATGTTCTTATTTTAAACATAGAATGTCTAGTAAAAACTGATCTACTCCTTGTTTTATCTTGTAGATTTATTCTTCATGTTGTGCTCTCTCTATGCATACTCAGCATCACACATCTTCATGAGCTTCACCCTTGTAGGTAAGTTTAGGTACACTTTCTATTTTTACTTTATACTATTATTTCACTTTGCTACATCACTATAATAAAGGGGGGAAATGTAGTCATATAAAATGTCCAAATTTATAGTTTGAGTGTGGATTGTGACACCTTATCCATAGGTCCTTTTTACATGCTCTTACAACCCTTCTAAACACTTTTTTCTCATTACCAATCACTTAGAACCTTCTGAGTGGCTATTCCACCTCAGCCAAGTAGTTGTCCCCATGTTAATTCTATTCCCCTAGGTCTCGAGCCTATAAGACAAGAGTGCTCTATTTGGACTATAGCACCCAATAGAGAAGTGTCTTGTTTCTTTCCCTGCGACTGATCTTTGCACATGACCTTCTCATTAAAGATCACATCTCTACTCCTAATGATTTTACGATTTTCAAAATCCCATAAATGAAAACAAAATCATTAACTCCATATCCAATAAAAGTACATTTCTTGGATTTTGCTTCAAGCTTTGTTCTATTTTATTTATCAATATGGATAAATGTTTCACAACCAAAAGGCCTATCCATGTTTCTTCTAGAATGCCACCATCTAAAGGACTTTAAGTCCCTCTATTTATTAAGAAAACAATAGTATTTTCAATTTAAGCCATAATGGTCATTTTTATTTGTTATTTATCCTTAATTACATTAGCCTAGCATGAATACATCTAACCCATGATCAATTGTTCCCTATAAAATCCCACTCAAAGCTCATTTACAAGGGAGGTGACCAAAATTACAAATAAAGCAAGAACAAAAATAAAGAACTAAAGCAAACTTGTCTATTCTTTTCACATAGCGACCTAACATAGCTATAAACATATTTAAATCCTCATACCAATCCCTAGCCACCTCAAACACTATCAAATTGGCATTTATATCTATATCACACTATTTCATAAAGCACATTAGGTGGGAGAACTACATATGGCTTTATCCCTCTTTAGAGTATTTGTATATAGGTAGTGTGCCCACACAAAGGGTGTGGATTGCACATTCAATACATATTACACACTAAACCCCTTTCTTTCTTAAGAGACTCAAATATTGTTTTATCAAACATGATGGAGGGTTAGGGGTTGAATACAAAATCAGCTCCATAATGAGTTCTATCAACAACTAGCACTTAATTTTTCATAGACACATTGACATAGGCACAACACAACTACCCAAAAATTTCCAAATCTCTATAATTAGTTTGGAAAATAGCTATAGGAATAGACAATAGCATTAGACACTAAAGCATATACTTTTTTGCACTCATATCCTTTCACCCAATGAAATCTAGATTTAGGTTTATGATACCTTCCCAGTCCTGCACAGCCATTTTCAACCTTTGTATCAGCCATCTCAGTATATTTTCTATCTAAGTTATATTTCTTCTTATTTATTATTATTTTTAGAAATTTTAAAAAGACAAATAATTACATAAATTAGGACTATAATTATTTATATATTTTATACTAATTTATTAATCTAAACCCTTAACTAAAATAGGAATAACAATCCATTATTCCCAAATAAGTTAAATCATCCATGTAGTTCAAAAGTCCTTCCTTCTAAATGGAACCTCATGAATAATTCTTATAAATTCATCTCAATAGTTCCCAAAGTGGTGAGCCACTACACTCCCAAAATAATGTCAGCTCCTTCCATGGGAATTTCAAACATTAGGGAATCTAACAAATAGTCTCCCATAGAAAGCTTAATACTATGGTATTTTCTAGAATAGTTGGCCATACCATCATCTATAATCATGAATTGAATGTGTAGAGTTGGGTAAATGAAACAATTCAAATGATCAGCCAATTTACTATTGTTGAAGTTATGTGTACTTTGAGAGTCAATTAACATAGTCACCTTCTATTTTTTCATGAACCCCACCACCTTAAGATTTTTAGGAGTACTAATTCTTGAAAATATATTATAGTAAATAGTAGGTTGAGAATATTTAGATTCATTCTCAAGTTATTCTAACCCTTCCCCTGTAGCCTCCTCATTGGCACTATCAATGTAAAAGAACTTATTTCATCACATCAATGCCCTTTACTCCATTTTCTATCTCAACCAAAAAATAAACCTTTTTCATGTTTTTATTCTACTTATTGATGTGTCAATCTAGTAGGTTAATTAAATGATGGTGTTGGGAAGGTGTGTTCATGAACACTGGTGAAAGGTCTTCATCTGATCATCTCTTTTTCCTCAACCATGTGTGCCCTTGGTATGGTCTTAGATACAATACTGGGATGAAACATTTAAACTTCCAATTGGATGTTATCTTTGAGGCCACCAAGAAATAGGTCAGTTATATTTTATTTAGTGATGTCTACCACACATAAAGAAAGATTTTAAATTGTTTAATATAGTCCTTGATAGTCCCTTTTTGACACAACTTGGATAGTTGATTGAAGTGGTTTTTAAACACATTGTTATGATAGTGGAGTTATAACTCCTCAGAAAATATTGACCATGAAATTGGGATAAATTTTTATTTTGATCACACAACTAATGATACCAAATGAATGACTCAGATTGCAAATATAGAGAGGTCATTACCACTTTTTGTGAACATGGAGTTTGATATAAATCAAATAAATTTTCAATTTGAGTGATCCAAGTGAGTGGATCATTACCATAAGACTTGTATAGGTTCACTTTTGGTAACATCAACTTAGGGCCAGAAGTGGTGTTGGTATTATTTGGAAGAGGAAAACCAAACTAAAGTGGTGAAAGATTATTTTGGAGTGGATGAGTAGACAAGTTGACCAATTTCATAGATATTTATTATAATTGATCTTTCATACCATCCAAATCCTATCTCAAACCTATAATGTCCCCTTGAACTATATTAAAATATTATTTTTTTACCATGCCCTACAACTCTATCTTAAGTTGTTAAACTAACTCTAAAATAGATGGATCAAAAGTTTTAGATTCCATGTTATCCTTATGAGGTTTTTTTAGAGTTTCTTTCCCTTTCCCATGTCTACAAGTGTGTGGACCAGACATGCATGAACCCTAGGAGGGTTTAAATCTAAAAAAAAACTATACTTATAGAATACACAATTGTGATCATCTCATCGAGATGAATCCAACTACTGCTATTATGTACAAGGATGAAAATTTTCAATGCAAAAAAGTATACTAGTATAATATACCATTGTGATCATCTCACAGAGATGAATCCAACAACTGCTAATTTGCACAAGGTGAAAAAAAAATTAGACTTATTTTTTATTTTTTGGAAAAAACCTCATGAATAAAACTATAGTGAAAAAAAACTAATTCCTCCTAGATCACAAGTTATGTCTTTTTGGCCTTCTAATGCTCAGGATGCTAGATCTGAAGAAAAAATTATGCAATAGAAACTTGCCCAAATCGAAGCTCTGATACCACTTGTAAGAAATTACTTAGATTATTTTCAACAATAGAATTAAATATGCCAAAATTAAGAGCAAAATAAGGAAATCCACAACAATAATTAGCAAAAGATTATAATACTTAAATATTATGACTGAGCCACTTCGATGGGGCAACCTCTAAAATAATTCAAAAAGAAGAGATTTCATAATATGATGATAAAAGACTAACCAATACCTCCTATATATAATCTACTTAGCCATGGTTATTCCATAAGCCAAACATATTAAGAACATCAAGAAATATAACAAGGTAATATCAAGGTGTGTAAGCCACAAGTCATCCACATATATCCCTAGACACAATATAGGTTAAGGTCATAACACAATATGTGTATCCAAATTATGTCATAATGACATAAAAAATACCATATCAAGATACAATTTATAGAATGTTATACATATAAAAATGTGCCATATAGGCATAAAATGTGGGCCATATTGACATAAAAATATATTATTCCTACAACTACCCCAATCACAATAACTAGATCTCATGTTGCTCATTACCTTCAAATAAAATATGTCTTATCACCATGGATGTATAACACATGGTGTTGCATGACTCATTACAAGGAGAAACTCTCCTTTCAGCATGTTAAGGACCAAATATCTTTGTCACAACCTCAGAACACTATGTCTCTTGCACAACATATCAAAAATAAATTTCAATGCATTAAAATGTTATGTCTAAAATTATAGAATTGTCAAGACCAAAAATGTAAACAAAATGATTATGGACTCACTACATGCCACCAAAATAGTTGTCTTGGGATACTTGATGATGAATATATATATATATATATATATATATATATATATATATATATATATATATATATATGATGGATAATCCTATGGATCATACATACAGTGTTATATATATATATATATATATATATATATATAAAATTGTCAAGACCAAAAATGTAAACAAAATGATTATGGACTCACTACATGCCACCAAAATAGTTGTCTTGGGATACTTGATGATGAATATATATATATATATGATGGATAATCCTATGGATCATACATACAGTGTTATATATATATATATATATATATATATATATATATATATATATATATATATAACACTGTATGCATGCACAAAAATATAAATATCATGTAGAGTCTCTTTCTTTGAATTAAGTGTTGATGGGGAGATACTGGATCTTGGGATGAAAGTGTAACATCAGTCAAATGTTATTATGATCCATGTAGGGTACCCATAACATCTAACATCATCTATAAACCGAACAAGTGAAATAGTTCTATTACAGATCAAATAAAATTACAATTTTTTAATATTTAAATTGAAATTATTACTTTTATACATAAAGAGAGTGATGGATGGATAAAAAGAGAAAAAAATATTCCTTCTATATTAAAAATATTATGTATATAAAATATTTAAACAACAACTTGATGTAATTTTATTTCCCAACATGAGTGTAGGGTATTGTATTGCTAATTTTAGCTTCAATAATAGAATCTAATCCAACTAGAGTACCTGAGATATTGGTAATCATATATACAAGGAAAAAAATAAAGAATTCAAATATTAGTTGATTACATAAATATATACTACAAGATAGACTTAATATTCCTTTCAATACATAAACAAACTATTATTAATTAAACCTATGTATCAAATACAAATGGTGAAGAAAATAAACCTTGCATAAATGATTATGTGCTAACGAGAGGTGGTGAAGTAACTAAAAATGCCATATACTATAACATGCTAGTGTATTGATGTTATGAAGCAATTATAGATGACATATACTTTAGCATGATAGTGTCCTAAGGTCTTGAAGAAATTATAGATGGCATATCCTCTAATGTGCTAATGTCTTAAGGTGTTGAAGAAACTAAATATGTAATATATTATTTTTTACTAGTGTGTAGAGATGTTAAAGGAAATATAAATGACATATACTCTTGCATAGTATTATTATATAAAAATGTATGTTTAGTCTCCATTGGTGTGCCTATTATATATTCAAATGTATCCCATGTATATCTAACCTAAATAGGATGTCTATAACAGTTCATCCTACATGATGTGAAATGATATATATGAACTATATAATGATTTATAGTCATGCCACCACTAGTAGGAGGGATACTAGGACCAATAGTAGGAGGGATACTAGCACGAATAGTAGGAGGGACACTGGCACTGATAGTAGGACAAACACTAATAGATGTGCCACCATATGTAGACTCCTTAAAAGTCTTTAGTAAATGTATCTCATGGTCAGTCATAACCTATGTGAGACTAGTAACTACCTCAAGGGTGTTCATGTGTGTACTAAGATGCAATATTTTAGGGATAAAAGTATGTGTTATTGTCCTTCTATTTCTTGGAGTTCTTTTTTGGTAGATTTTGTCCTACCTAGCACTAGGTCTATCAAACGAGGACCCATATCCCCTACCTTCATGTCAAAATAATCCAAGATTTGTTATAAAACAAACTCACAATAAAATTTTCTCAAAAAATATAATGGAACTATAATGTACCTAGAGGGGTATAATAGTATAGTGAATAATCCCACATAAATTAGAATATGGAGTGGGGTAGGTAATAAATAGTATAAGTATAGGATCATATAATGTTATAGGGCATCGAAGAGTTATTGTAATTGATCCTGGATCAAATTAGGTATCCCCCTTGAAGTGGCCCATGATTTAGAGTTTCTCCTTCCACAAAAGGAACATAGATTTAATATAATCAGTATTGTCTAATTCTCCATATTGCAGCATATGGGTTCTTAACATTGGTATCAAAGCACTTTCTTGGGCCATTTTCTTTCCATTACATGAGAAGATAAATTGATCTTAGGAGATGGTTAGTCATTTGGTTTTATTTTGAGTTAAATTCTTGTGAATATTGCATTAATATTCAAGATTGTAAGTTACAGTATGAAAACATTTTTCCTTGTTTTGTGCACCCAGTCCTTTTGTGCGTACTCTCTATTGAGTTGCATTCATCAAGGGTTTAAATTTTTTTAATGAAGGCATTGAATATCTAATCTAAGTTTTTTTGGGTTGCATTTAGTTGCTTAACTTTTCATTAGTGGATCTCTTGTGAGCTTGACTCGGCATGGATCTTGTTTCATTTTGATACTTTACTATGTATTGTTATAATATCTCTTAAGGACTCATGTGGCTGATAGTCTACCTAAGATCAAGATTTAGATCAGTTCACTCTAACCTTGGTTCTACATGTAGTCTTCTACAACATTCATATAGTAGCCTTTCCCTTCTCATCATGGTGAGATCTCTTCACCTCACTCGATGATCAAGTTTTAACTCGATATGATCTACCCACTATAGGCTATAGTTTTTTCTTAGTGCTTTTAATTATGCCTAGATATTCCTCCACAACTCCATTCAAGCCCTGGCTCAGTGAAAATCTCCACTTTCATCTCATCCTCAACATTGAATAGCTGAGCTCAGATAGTATTTTCTCTCACTCAACTCACATCTAATTTAACACTCCTCAGCTCCTCAAGCTCACATTTGGTGGCATCTCCTAGATTTTATGATCCCATTTCCGTATTCATAGGCCAAATTTAGATCTACATACATGACATCATTCCATAATGACACTGGCATGCTCAGCTCCCAACTCTTCAGCCATCCTCACCACTGCATCCACTTCTCCTTCCAACTCTTTGCCTTCCAAGACTGTAATCCAACTCAAAACCACTTATTCTATTCATAATTGGTTTTTCCCATGGATTTTATGGTTTGTTATAGTTGACACATGGTATTAGGTATTTCCCAATCCATAGTTTTCTCTATTAACTAGTTTTAGGTTTTAGGATTAACTTTAGATTATTTTGTTTCATGTTATGTAATCTAGTTACATTTGTTTATTATTTAATGATTTTTATGTTTAGGGTTAGATTATTTTTATATTTTTTTTATTATTTATTAATTTTCATATTTATGTTTATGTTATTAGGTCTATATTCTTTTAACTTCATTGGTAATGAATAATAGATAGTTTTTTAGGTTGTTTAGTCATTAATTTGCTAATAGTTTTTTATGGAGACCTAAGTTGTATTGTCATTTTTTAGGAATTTTATCTCATAATTATCTCACCATTATTTTTTAGTCTATGTTTTTATTTAGTATCATCTTAGGTATTAATTATTTTATGTTATGAGTCCAAATATGTTGATAGTGGTCTTCTAGTCTTTAGTTTTTTTACATCTTTTCACATTGTCTTATGTTGTGTCAGTGTCAAAAAAATTTAAAAAGAAATTATGGTTTTATTATCATGTGAGTAAGATATTTATCATATTATACAGATGAAATTTTGGTTGAAATTGGCATATGTTTAATTATAATCATGGGGAATCTTATTTTATCTGGAGGTAATTTCATTATGACCTTCACTCAACTTCATCAAATGGGGACCATCTAAGAATATCAAGTAACATTTGAAGAAATAGCCAACCAAACTATATGCTTCTCTGTTGTCTTCTTCCCATGTTGCTTCATCAGTGGTCTTAACAATACAATTTAACATAAGGTTGAAATGTTTAGTCCTCAAACAATGATGGAAGATGTGAGCTTAGCTAAGCTCACTGAAAACCACATCAACTAGAAATGTCTCCAAATAATGCCCCCTTAGATATTAAAAGCATAAAAAAAACACCAAAAGTGCTTGAGTACTCCTCTAATGAGTCTATTCAGGTAACCACCATGTTCGAGTAGACCCCAAGTGAGCCCAAGCTGACAATCACAAATCCCAAATAGGTAATCAAGGCTCCACCTCCCTTAGGAAATAATGCTAAGGGGGATGGCATATATCCTCAGTTGGTTTAGAAAGATAACTATTTTGTGTTCCCTTGTTCTAGATTTGAGCATATGATTGTCACACTTCAAATCTCAGTGCTAGATTCTAACCTCTTGGTTGACTTATCTTCCATTGAGGTTATTTCATACAAATGTCTCTATGTACTTCCATCTCATGCTATATTACTTACATTCACACTATTCATGTCCATATACATATCCTAGCATTGGTGGAAGAAGTGGAATTAGAAACAAATGCATGGTAGAGATTCCATTTGGTCTTCAACCTATTTTTGGTCTAGCTTTCATTTGGTCATCCTCCTATTTTTTATCATGTTTCAAGGGTGAAAAATATTTAAGGGGGATGGAATGTAATGTACCTAGAGGTGTATAATAGCATAGTGAATAATCCCACATGCATTAGAATATGTAGTGGGGTAGGTAATAAATAGTATAAGTATAGGGGCATATGATTTTATAGGGAATCAAAGAGTTATTTTAATTGAGCCTAGCTCAAAGGAGGTATTCCCCTTGAAGTGGCCCATGATATGGAGTTAATCCTTCCACAAAAGGAACAAAAATTTAATATAATCATATGAGTTATTAACAATAACCTCATTATTATTACATGGAGGCTCATCAAAATCAATCCACCACCTATCCCAAAAGTTGTTTTTAATCTCTGTATAAACACACCAATCAATGGTAATGTGTTTCCAAATTGTTAGTGGTGGTTTATTGGTTTTTGGCTTAAGAAATAAATCACACACTTCTTATTTCGTTATCTCTTTTTTTAATATCTTCATATGATAATGTATCATAATAATATTATTTTAACACCTCTCTTTGATGCAACATTGCATCAATTTGGGAATTTGCATTTCCCACTTCATTGAAAATGACCCCTAATGTAGTGGTAAGTAAATTGCACACACCATTACTTGAATAGTCATGAAAACTATTGATAATAATTTACAATTATTGTTTCTTTGAATTATATTGTTCATATAATTGAGCTTATTCTTGTGTGAATTCAAAATGCTTGGGGTTTTGATCACGATTATATTTGAAGATTTCTTTATAAAATGGGTCCATTTAATTTTGAATATATATTTATAAAAATAAACATTTTCTTTAGGCAATGTGGGAGAAATGTAGATTTATTTTGAACACCCTAAATATTTAAAATATATATAAATACAAACCTTGAAATCAAAATTTAATAAATTTTTTACATGAGACCATGATTGAAATACATAATTGATTTGTTAGGATGTAAGGGGTTCTATAGCACACATGCCCTTTCTTTGTCTTCTAAAATGTGAAAGTTTGCTTAGCTCTAGAATAAAACACGGGAGAATAAAAATGTAGGTTTATAGTGAAAATGAACTTTTATAAAGGGTGTATGCCATTTTTAACAAAATGTGTACACCCTTTATAACCCACAAAGGTTGTAAACCTTTTTTTAAAAAGGCATATATAATTTTTCCTTGAAACCATTCCAAAGCAGGTTAGGTTCAAATATTTTTAAAATTAAGGTGGAAAGGGTGTGCATTCTTTGACCAAATGAAAATTGGTCTTCCCCATTTTAGCATTTTTTTATCCCCCACCTTTGTGTATCTACCCATAAATTTGAATAATTATTTTCTCCACTAACATGCTAGGATTGTGAGCCAACCCTAAGGGTGGGTTTTATTTTATAAAATAGTCATTAGTAAGAATGAGATGGTTCTGACTAGGATGGGACATTATTGACTAGTGATAAAGACCATAACTATTGAAATTGACTGATATATAGGTGGACTTATATGAGAGATTTGAGATCTATGTGTAGGATATTTAGGATGTTTGAAATATACAATGAGGTTCATGTAAGTTTATAACAACATAATAGAAGGGTTGATTCATAAGATAGCATGAAAGTGTGATAAGATGGAAAATTATTACCTTGTTTTTGTGTTTAGGGTAAGTACAAGGAATGATGGGCCAAAATGGGGTCTTAAATGGACATTTTTACTCTTTTGAAAAATGATAAATCTTAAATTCTATAGATTATTTGAGATGGATACACTAAAATTTTAAAGATGATATAAAAACATGAATTGTATCATTTTGAGTCTAGTTTCTAAAATACTATTTATTTATAAAAATGGCCAAGCATAAGTAGGTCAAAAATCTAAAATTAGAAGAGGAAATCCTATTTTTTTCTTAAAAAATAGAAAATAGTTGATTGTGCACCCCATATTTTGTTTAATTGTTTAGTATTTATTGAAACCCTTTGGTGGAAAATTAGATATGATCATCTCGTTTGAAACCTATGTTTTTTTAAAAAATTTAATGAGTATTTATTTTATTAATTTTACAAATAGACCTTGAAAAAAGTTATAATAAAATGGATATCCATTCGTGCATCCTCCCCCTAAATTCCTCAATAAAAATAAAAAGTTAGTTTTTATTTTTCCTTAATGTGTATATAATTAGGCCTAGTTTGTAACCATGTATTTATTTTACATTTGGATGAATAAAAAAATACATAAACAAATATATACACATATATTTGTGGCATATAGTGGCATAAAAAATACATAATTAAAAATAAATATAGAAAGAAACCTTCAAAAGGTCAAAAAATTAAAAAAACATTTATTTGGAAAGATGAGAGTGTGATCAATGTCATAGTAATAGTTTTAGGAAATGTCTCAATGAATTTCATAGTGTTTATAATTGTGAAAGTTGGAATTTTATAAACATAAATTCAAATGATTGTGCAGTTCTAGGCCTTAGGCTTAGGAATCCAAGCCATTTCTAAGCCTAAAGTCATGTGTTTGAATTTATACAAATCAATAGCACATATGTGCTTTAATGTGTACATGTTCATAAGAGTATGTAATATTAGAATGCATATGCATTCCCAAGAATATGTAATATTCAAGACTTAAAAATAAAAGAATGTGAACAACTAAAAGGTATGGGGGTTGTTTACTAAAATAAATGTTAAGTATACTTTAAATCGATTTGAGTAAATATAATAAATTATGGTCACTTTGCATCTTTTCTAATTGGTCTCATAGATCCATGAATTGTGATTTGGAAGAATGTTTTTCAAAATATAATTTGGTGAATACTTCGTCATTTTTAGGATTTAAGTATTCAACCTAGTGATTTTAGGGCATAAATTATTCACCAAATTATATTTTGAATACTTAATCTATTGAATAATAAAATCATTTATTCACCAAATTATATTTTGAAAATTATGTTGTGTCCTCAAAAATTACTTAATCTTAATCTTGCCACTATCTATAAAAATTACATATGAAAATAGATACAAAAATTGAGGACACAACATCACCCCACATTAAGTCAATAGTCCATAATGGACTATGCATTATTCTTCATTCCCTTTGATATCAAAAAATTAGGTCCCATGTGCTTGACCTAATGCTTTACTTCTTCCCAATGATTTAATGCAGTCTAGATCTTAGAACTGATCTCTTCTACTCTTTTTTAAGTTGCTCCATCTCCTTGGGTTATTCTAAAAAGTTGCCTACTTAATTTTTAAAACCCTTGGGTGATGTAGTAGCATCCTTATGAATTACGTCAAGTGAAGTAACCTAAAACCTATCTTTAGATCACTACAAAATTGGTATTTAACACTTGTTGATGAGCACTTAATTTTTTTTCAAGAGCCTTCACATCCTAAAATGCTTTGGTATTCTCATTGCTATCCTTTATTATAAGTGTGTTCTTGACCAATTGTTGGTGCTAAAGTTCTTCCACCTGAATCCTTCCTTCTAAAATTTTAGTAGGCCATGCTAATTTGTAAAAAACCCCATCAAGGATGGGAACCATATCACCAACTCAATTAAAAAATCTTTTACAAACTTCAACAACTTTGGTGAACTAGTTTATTGCCCAAATATACTCACATTGAGGATTTACCTAGTCATTACATTCGTTCAATAAAAGTTCCACCAAAGTCCCCAATTTATCAATAGATTTGCCTTCAAGAGGAACTCCATAAATAAGGACCATATCTTGTTTTAAATTTGTCTTGCAAAGTGTTAGAGTCTTCACTATTGATGTCACTACTTCCAATTGGCACTTGATCTCTTCTAACTCCTCTTCAAGCTTTATTAGTTTTTTGCACTCATAATGGTATAGAGAAATGACCTCTTGATGCTTACATTTAAGTTGTTTCACATCAAAATCATGTAATTCATTATACCTTATCACTTTGTGAACAAACTTAATAAGGTTCATGCTTGCCTGAGTTGATGTACATTACTAAGGATCCACCTAAAATGTATCTAGGAGCTTTGTCTCTCCTAGTGCCAAAATAATACTATATGAATGCAGTTCAAAATGATGTTATTAATTATATACATAAATATAAAAGTAAATATCTCTTCAAGGCTAATTATTCAAGTCTTCCTTGGTAAAATACTCCCACATAAATAGGTGTTTGTATGAGACATTATGTTATTACTGGGTGTGAATGGAAGGGGTTTCATTAGTATTTAGTGGCCTCTATATGGTTCATCAATTGGTTTTTCCCCTCTATTTGGATCACACTCAAGTATTTCATTATCTAACTCATATTATTATTGGATTTTGCTAGAATCAGGGTCACCAATGCCCAAAGTTGTGCTTATATCATCCCCCTCTTCACCAATGGGACTCTCAACATCCACTTATGTGTCATCAAGGGTGGATTATTTATGACACACTAGAGAGGGTTCCTTTTCTATCTCTAGTGTGGCCACCTTTTATTTCTTAGGGGAAGGTCCCATCTTATTTGGTGCTTCAAGAGTCACCACTCTCCATTTAGATTCCCCAAATTTTGGCTTAGAAATATCTTGTTCTATAGGAATAGATGTATATGTGGTGGAATCAAGGCCTTCTTCTATTTAACCTATGAGTACTCAATATTTTGGTTGTAAAGGGGTAGTCCTTTACCACTTTGGTTAATTTGGTTGAGTTCTCTAGTTGGCATCATTCCCTAGCCTCTTATCCTTTCGGTGTCTTCCAATCTCTAGTTGGGGGAATGGTTTATTTTGTATCCTCACTACTCCCTAACATCTTATTCTTAGGCTTAATAATATAATACAATAAATGAATTTTATCACCAACTAGGATCTAATGTGCCTTGATATCAGTATTATCTAATTCTTAATTTTCTTTATAATATTTTTCCCCTAGATATACATATAATTGGGAAAGGGTGTGAGATTCAATGTCAATCTTATCAGCCTCAATTTTCACTGGGCATGTATCATATATCTTATTTACAAAATTCATGAAATACCTAGTTGTGAAGGAATAAGGTAACCTTCTCTACATCTACAATGGTCCACTCAATAAAGTACTAAGAATAATTATACTTAATCCCTTGGGCCATCTATTTTTTGATGTAAAGTTACACCATATAAACTTCCTTCCATCTATATTAACTCCTCTAATCTTGGTCATTTACAAATACACTACCTAAAGGGTAGGATCTTAGAGACTAGATATGTACATGGAGTGGCCCTACTTCTTATACTCTAGTGTTACCACCATTTTCTCAATTTATTCTTGGTCCTTCAAGTACCAATTAAGGTTAGCATCTGAGTATTTTAAACTTGTGACCTTACTAATTCTATGTGAATTTATCCTCATCCTATACCCTATGAAGTTAAAGTTGTCCTCATGGATGTGTGAGATAAAAAAATCTCACAACCTTCACAGGCTTCCCAGAGTAAGGTAAGTTTAAAATTTAGAACACTCTGGCATCATTAAAAATATTGACAACTATAATATCATAAATGATCTCATTTCTAGTGTTTTAGTGTTCAAACCTATAATCACATTGTAATTTTATTTCATTCCTAGGTTTTTAGTGATTATAATTAAATACTTGATAGGTCGATGCCTTAGATTCCTACCTCTTAGTATGCAACACCAGCTTGGGGTAGTGTATTTATTTTATTAACACAATGGGTGGGGGAGGTGTTATGGTTTTCTTATTTACCTCATGTGTCATCTTCTACTCCTTAATTTATGTTTCTTGTATGTTCTATGCCAATTTTTCCACTTGCATATCAGACTCACTAGGTACATCCTCTCTAATCAAAATTAGTTGTCATTTTGTAGTTTTGAACTCTTCCTCTTCATGGACAAAAGGTAAGGGTCTACTTGTCTAGGCCTTCTTCTTTAGCTATATCACCTTATGAGGATCTTGAAGGTGGGGGTGCAGATGCCTAATCCTCCCAAAAGAATATGTGTTTACTATTTCCAACTCCCTCAGCTTTCTTGATTCATCATCCTCTAATAGCAAATGCCAACACCTGAAACTTACAATTATTTCAATCACATTCCTCTAATCACAAATTCACCAATCTCTCTATTCATGATATCACATTACTTCAAAATTATAAATTTATTGTTGAAATTTGATAAATAATCCTTTTGATAGCTTGAAAACATTTTACTTGGCTATGTAAATTTGAGAATTTGTAATAGTAATGTGTTAAAATGAATACTTGTTAACCTTTTATAGTTTGAGGGATAGCCCATATTTACTTATCCATGAGTTCATCCATCATTTCACTCATTAATGTCTCTAATTATATTTTCATAATGTCAATTTAGCACATTTTCCATTAGACTTCTTACTTTATTCCATTTAATGCATATGTCTCACCTCACACTTTTAGTGTAGTGCATGATATCTATAAAAATAATTTAAAAGTTTATATTTACAAGGTGGGGATCTACTTTTTCCATGGTGATCCCTTCATAGTGGTTATGTGTCACATATTGTGTATCTTATTATCATGATGTGCTTTCACTTATGTGACCTAGTTTTTGCATGCATTTCCTTTCATTATTTCCTTTGCACTCTCTATCTTTACTTCATTCACACACCCCACACTCAAATATGTCTATGGTCCACCATGACATGACAAATAAAATAAGAGAGAACCAAGTGTTGATCTAAACCTAAGAAAAAGGCACATAACCAATGCCATGTTTTATTCAAAAAAACAACAATCCTAAACTAATCTAGTTATATGTGCCTTATTAACAAAAGGAAAGAATCACTTAGAATGGTAGGTTCAAATTTGACTACTATTTAAATGACCTAGAAGGAACTAGACATCTAACCTATTCAACTTACATGTGCCTATGAGATGAATTTTATGAATGATGAAAGAACCATCCCAATGGTCATGAAGTTTTCCTAAATGGCACATGAACTTGGAGTCATAGACCAATGCATGCATACTAGGATAAAAATAATTATTATTCAGATGTCAATCATGCAAGGATTCCTATTTCTATTTATCCACTCCTTGACTCTAATACATGAGAAAATTTGTTTCATCTCATTGAAGTAAATAGTCTATGCATGCTTTCAAATATTCCTCATTGTCAAATCAACCAACATGTGTAATACATAGAATGAGGTACAAATAACTCGATTGGGAAAACTACTTCAACACCAAATACAAGGTTAAAAGGAGTAGTCTTTTTCAAGAGTCTTTGGCAATGGAGTTTGGGTATCTCCTTATATCCTTAGCACCGTTATGGCTTGTGTTGGCTTGGTGTGGCTTAGATAAATATTTGGGAATTATAACTTTATTAATATGAATCTCATGCAACAAAACATACATTATAACTCTATAATTTCCAAGCTCTCTTTTTAATAGGCAATTTCTTGTATTTATAAGCTTTGGAACTAACCCCAACTCAAGGTGAGTTAAACTATAGTTTAAACATGGAATGGGTTAAAACCTAACCTAAGTGAGAATCATTATTTTTAATGAATAGGCATGAATTTAAAAAATGGATATTTTAGGATATTTTCAAAGAGCTTGACAACTCAAAAAGGTCATGATGAAAGGAGGCTTGCATTTTTGAATTTCCTCTTTTAGTTATTCATTAATTACACATGGATAATTCAAATAGGCATTTAATTTGGTTTATATTTGCAATTAATTCTGATTATCCATTTATCTCTTTCAATATTTGATTTAAGTTTGTGTGCCCCAATTAATAGGTCCATAGGCTAAATTGATTGTTGTGATGCCACAAGATGATTAGAGATGAATCCATGAGAGGTTATTGTTGCATATAATAGGATACCCCAATTAGGGATGCTTCAACATGATTTTGAGCTTTGATTAATGATTCATAAGTAAATTTGAGATGTTAAGTGATTCTTATGCTTATTTTGTAATGGTTGATAAGAATCAATTTGAAGTCCTAGTGAAATCCAGTTGTGGCTAATTTTAAGTGTCTATAGTTTACCCCTATTTGGGAAGATGTTGTAAGCTATAGGCACAGTAATATCTTCTAAAATGATGAAATAAGCCATTAAAAATAAAATAAGATGATGATTGAATAAGAATCTCTAAACAATGTTTGGGAAGCTTATAATGATGCCCCCCTCAAGGAAGTGGCTGTCACATACATTTCATGGACCATCCCTCAAAAAGAAACAATAAAAATAATGAAATTAACCCATGGGTGAGATTAATCAAATTGAGAAAATACTTGCATTGATTTAAAAAGAGTACTAATTTTCCCAAAATCATTTATAATCAGTGGTAATAGCATATTCCCTAATTAGGGTGGATGAGTCAAAATAATGGTTTGCCCTTAGGCAATTATAATCATTAAGATGACCTAAATTGAAAAAATTATGTTTGATTATGATCTATTAGGGTAGATTTACAAGTATAAATCAAGGATATAACCTGTTAGATAGATTAAATATGAGAGAGCATGAATGTAGATGTGATGATCTAATAACTGAAGAAGCCACAAATAACCAAGCATACAAGGATGAACAAATTTATGAAAGAGATGAATAGAAGAAAAAATTTGATCAATTTAAACAATTCATTTATACCTACCAATGAGGAGATGCTCATCCTTATTAGCATTGATATAAACAAAATGGTCAATGAGTTTATTTGATCAAGGAGGGTGGGAGGATTCGACAAGGTTACCAAGGAGAAACTTCTATAACTCCATTACTTATAAGACTTCATGAGCTAATTTTTGTTGTAGCATATTATGGTAGGCACCATGATATAAAATACCATGATAACTTGGCTAAAATATGCATAAGGACTAACATGTGATCCAATAAATAATTGAAAATAATGCACCAATGATAAAAACCATGAGGACCATGTTGATATATGAATATGGATGGACTCAAGAATAATGTGCAAGGAATCAACCAATGAACACATATAGACTGAGTCGAGGCATGGTACTGAAAATTAACAAACATGGAAGCAAACAAACAAAGAACTAAGAAAAAAAAACACATAAAAATATTGAAAATAAAAGCAAAGCAAGCATCATAATAATCCTAAATACTAACTAGGATTAGATGGGAGAAATGGTTTTAGATTTTGAAATTTTTTAATCTTTTTGAAAAAAATTGGATATCTTAACTCGTTAGAGATTGACAAAGATACCACTCACAAAACAGTGAGAGTGTGGGTTGAGGTTGCTCACAAAATAGCAAGAGAGTATGGAAAATAGGGACTGAGATGACCTTAACATGAATCAAGCATTGCCTACATAGTCCCATTAGTCATAATAGTTATACCAACACAAAAGGTGATGAGATCTAACCTGGTAACATCAAATTCTCAAATTGAGGCAAAAATATATGAAAATGAGAATAGTAATGTCAAGGTGATATGGTAATGCATAATAGAGGTGTTTTTCCTAATTTAACCATAGGTGGTTATAATTAGGAAACAATGGCATAGATATATGATACTAATTTGCACATAGGTAGTTATAATTAGAAACACAAGGTGGAACACTAATTTTCCCATAAGTAGTTATAATCAATGACACTGGTCAAATGTGAATGAAAGATAACTTGCTAGATCCACTATCATACTACTTTCATCAATTGTCATTTAAACATGGAATTGTAAAACTACTAAAACTAGATTAGAATCCCCTCATAGAAGGTATGATAAGAACCAAAGGAACCAAAATAAAAAAGGGGTTGGGTAGGATGGATAAAAATAGGCTTTGGTCTAATAGGGATGGCATGATAAAATAACATATGATACAACATTAATGAGGATGATGATGGGATAATAATTGGATAAAATGGTAAGAGGGTTGCCCCAAGTGATAAGGGAAATGGTAGGGAATGAAATAATGTCAAAGCAAATGGAAAAATGACAATGGAAAGGTAAATTTATTTGGCCAAGGTGAATGATTATATTATTTATACTAATGTGGAAATGCACACCTTGATCAACATATGACACAACTAGAATAATCAATCATGTAAATTTATAGCCCACACCTCTTCTAAATAATTTCTCTATCAAGAAACTATTATAGATTTGGATGCTGAGAATGTTGTTATGATCTTCATTAGTCATTGATTATATTTCCTTAAAATGTTGAGACAAGGTAACTTTATAGCCCCTATAAAGGAAAGTGCATTTAGGGATGGTAAATACGGATAAACAATGGATGATAGGTCTAATTTGGAAATGTATAGGTAGATGATAATGGAATTTATAATGGTTTATAAATTAATGAATATTGGGGTTTTAAGGCACACATAATGTTGTTTATTATATATTTGACATAACTTTGATTGTGAAAGGGCCAAAGAATTTTGAATATGCTCTCGAGAGGACCACCAAATTTTTCTATTGTTTGGGCCTAAGAATAGATACAATTTCATTGCATTGTTTTGATCTTGAATAATGTCTTCATCAAGAATTGAAGAGATATTATGCTTAGCTATTGGTGCTTCTATGAGGTTTTCACCAATGAATTTGTCTTAATTTTCCCATAGTGCCTCCGAAAAGGTTTCACTGAGGAACATTGACTTTTGACATTGATTGTATTTTATCACCTCCAAAAAGGATTTGCTAGAAGATGTTTAGTTCAAAGTTTGATTAACCCCTAAAGCCTCAAAAAAGGTTTCCCTAGGAGATTGTTCTTATTCTACATGAATTTTGTCTTAGTTCCCTTTATATTCTAAAACTAATATGTCACCATGGATGTAGTTCAATAAGGTATGATTTTGTCAGTCCTAATCAACACTTGTGGGAGGTGGAATGTCAATATAATGGCTAGGTTTGTTGGTGATAATGGCATGTGGAATGGTAATAAAATAGGGGGAGGAAACACAATCCACATACAAGATACTAGGAGAACATATGTCCAAGTTGAAGTAATCATCCTCAAAAATCATGGAAGAATCACAAATGTATTCAAATTTATCTGTGAGGCATGCGTAACTAATATTGTAATTGCCATGAATGTATTTTCATTCTAAATTTGAGTCTGATTCAAGGGACTCTAAATCCAATTTTTGAGATTGATGTTGATTCTTATTTTGATGCTAAATCTAATGCTATTTCAAAAATAGAACTTGACTTCAATGTTGATTCTTCATCTTGTGTGGATGCTACCACAAATACATTTTATTAAATGCTTGGTATTGGATAAGTAATAGCCTATGATGGCATAATGGGCTCCATAGAGACTACTTTGTCAAAGTGATACTCCTTAATGAGGGGGAAAAGGTCAAGAGATAACTCCTTATAGACTGGATTGTCAAAGGGAGTCTCTTTAAAAATAGGCATATGGTCGAGGTAATGATTTGACCAAAGGTAGTTATAATCATTAAGAAGTGACTCACTAAATATGGGCTTGTTAGAGTGAGACTCCTTGACAAGAAGTAGAGTACTAAGAGGTGAATCATCATAGTTTGACTCATCACAAATGGTTGGTTCTAAAAAACCATAATGGATTGGTTGGTTATCTTGGCCTTGATTTGTAAGCAGTTATCAAATACCAATTTTGAATACATCTTGGTCTTTAAATGATTGGATTGGTTAGAGAGGTATAAATTGGGTTAATTTTAGTTAGATGATTGGTAGGGGTTTTATAAAGTGGAGAATGGTCAACAATAGGTGAATAATGGTTGATGATTGAATAATGATAGGCTTATAAAAGTTTGGTTTATGGCCTAAGATAGTAAATGTGACCCATCGAGTTCTGATTGGATAACTTGGTTGGGATAATGAGCTACCATACTTAGAATGGCTAGGAATGGTAATGGAAGGACATTGTAAAGATTATTTGCTTACACAATCCAAAGGATGAGGTCATGGTATAGAAATGGTATGGAATTGTGGAGCTTGGTTTCTCACATAACCCAAAATATGATGTCTTGGTATAGAAAGGGTAGGGCATTACGAAGCTTGGTTTCTCATATAAACCAAAGGATGAGGTCTTGGTATATAAATGGTAGTCCTTAGATGTTGTGGATATTTGTGGCTCATGTAGTCTGAAGGAGGGTTAATGGTATAGGTGGAGGAATGGTCATCATGATTGGTAAGATGGAAAACTTCATACATTAGTTATCTAAAAGAAGGTGTCACCAATACTATGCTTGAGGATATTAGCTTTGTTGCCTAAATTGAAGATTGTAAGGAGGATAATAATTTGTCTCATAAACCAATTATTCACCATAGGGGTCTCAAACAAAGTCAATTTGTGTAGCTATTATATCATTACTTGGATTGGACCTATTTCCACTATAAGTGTAATGATACATATCCATATCAATGATGAACATTCTGTAAAAGGAGTAAACTTTTATAAACTCTAAAAATAATATCCAAAGGACAAATGGTTTAAACTTGGTCTAACTTAATCTAGGGGAGCTGTATCTCCAAAATTATTTTTTCTAAAACTTGGTATAAAACCACCTAACATCAAATTTCCAACATTAAATGTCTCACACAAAGAGGTCAAGTGTCTGAATGAAAACTAGAATGCCAAACTCTAGGTTCAAAGTGTTGAAAACAAGTCTAATATAAATAAACAAAATTTTCTAGATCTTTTGGCCAAATGCAACATCAAAATCTAGGCTCAAAATAGGCATGTGCTAGGACATTTTCCAAAACAAGCACAAAAGCTAGACTTAAAAATAAGGTGAGATATTTAATCTAATAAATAGGAAACCTTTTGTCATAAACTAGGCATTTGAATTTAGACATGAACTTGGTCAATTAGTATAAGTCATGAAACAAAAGGCATATTAAGAGAGAGGTTGTTTTTCCCAAATTTAGGCATAAATAATATTTTTCAAATTGGATAAAGAATTAACCTAAGTTACACAACCCAAAAGAGAAAGATCAGTGTCTAGGCCTAAATTACACAATGCATAAATAGAAATCAATCAATGTTTGGATTTGAACTTATCAAAATTAATTAAAAACTTAACTTAGGAAACTAGGCTTCTTTGACCAAATAAGCTAGACAAAGATGAATGGTGTAATGACACTAGAAAAATATCTAAAAGACACACATGACTTGGTTTCAAAAAATGAATTTTGCAAATAAGGAAAACAAGTCTATGAAATGAATTAAGAAATGTAACAATGTTATCATTCTCTAAATATGTAATCAGTGATTGGTTTCAAGACTTTAAGGCACAAAAATTCAAATGAATTGGGCAACATAATGCTACCCTTTTCAATCAAGTGACACACACAAAAAGGTTTGTCAAAAAGAATAAGGTAAAAAGTAAGGCATTAAATAGATATAATAACACTTCCTCAAACAATGGTGTGGACACAAAACTTTTTTTGACATGGGAAGACAAAAAAATAGATTTATACTAAAAAAACAAGCAATAAAGGATAAAAATGACAAAAACACTTAAGTGTAAAGTCCTAGATCTTAAAACTGACAAGGTTTCATAGTATTGTTGAATTTATTCTATATACATGCTCTTTGGAGGATTTTAATTATTAGTCTAAAATTAAAAGTGAATTAATAATTATGTTTTTTAGGCCCCCTCTTCTCCTAAGATATTTTACGATAACATGGAACTTTGGGCTACTTGCCCTACATCAACAATATTTTTGTGACAAGTGGGGTTGTTCTAAAACTATACATTTTGCACATCTAAATGGTTTCAAGTGTCATTAACACTAGAGATACAATCATGTCAATTGATTTTATACCAACTAATGTACTATGCAATGGTCTATTCCTTTACATAGTGATTCCATCTATGTACTTCGTAGTAGAATTCCCTAGTTAGCCAGACCTGACTCAGGTTTTCATTATGATTGAAGAGGCTCATCACTCAACCCCTTAAAATAGTAGTATACATGACCTAATTTATATACCCCACTATGGATAAGGGTTGGTATGATGTTGGGAGATGAAACCCTAGGTCAATGTACCCCTAAATAACTCGTGAACTCTTACTCACAAGCCAAGTTGCATAAAAATAAATGACTAAGTGAAAAGACTTTAGAGGTTGTGTTTAGATCACCCAAACCATACGGATTTTGGGGAGAGATTTAACAATGTTATTTTCATACCTTGGACAAAGGAACAAAGGCAAAGAAAGTGTTTTTGGTTACTTGAGTTCCCTAAAGTTGATGGGGGGAGAGCATACACGCATTAATTAGTTTGCACAAACAAACAAATTCAAACAAACAAGGCATAAGATGAACGTTCTCAAAAGTATGTAATGAAGTGATTAAATTTCATTTTAATGCACCAAATGAAATGTGTTGTGAATTTTTTGGCCCCTTAGCATTTGTTATTAAAATATTGAAACAAAACAAAAATGATTTAAATTAAAAGATTATTAAAACACCAATTTTAAATGTGAAAATTTCAAGTTAGAAGTGTTTTAAATGTCTCCTTATGGCCTTTGGGTCTTACAAAAAGTGTTAGGGGTTTTCTAATATTTTTTGAAACATTTATGCAAATTGAAGGTAAAATGATAGTATATTTTTAAAATTTATGAGAAAACACGTGGTTTCAAAAAATCATAAAAATAGACTCTAAATGACCCCAAATGAAGCTTCGATAGATGGCCTATCTACCTTTTATTTTGAATAGAGACCAATGTTGGTTATAGGTGATGTACATAGAGACTGATGTTAGTTCTAGGTGATGCACACAAAGACCAATGTCAATTATATAGGACCTATTTTGGTTATTACAAGACTAATGCCAGTTAGGGAAAACCAATGTCAGTCTCTATGTAACACTAAAAAATAAAATACAAAAAATTAAAGTAAAAAATCAAATTTTTAAGATAATCAAGAATTCATTTAAAAAACTAAGATCTGGACTTTGGCTTCATTAGTATGTGAGATGCTTTAGGTCCCACTAGGTGTGCCATTTATGATCATAGGAATTTGACAAAGAGAGGAGGTTAGTCTTGTGTTAGTCCATAAAACAATGAAATGAACACACTAACATGCTAACATCTTTATCCTAGATCATGGGTGGATATTAATGAACAAAATTCCATTGAAAATACAACTAAAATACAAACAATCCCTTACCTTCCTTGAATTATCCAAATGATTCATTGTGTGGTTTGCTCAGTTTGTGCTCAAAGAGTCTTTGGAAATGGAATTTGTGCATCTCTTTCTCTCCTTATCACCATTGTGTCTTGTGTTGGCTTGGTGTGGCTTAGCTCCATATTTGGGCATTATAACATTATTGATATGAATCTAATGAAACCAAACCTGCATTATAACTCTAAAATTTCCATGCTCTCTTTTCAATAGGTAATGGAATATATTTATAGGCTTTGGAACTAACCCCAACTCAAGGTGAGTTAAAGTGTAGTTTAAACATGAAATGGTTTTAAACCTAACCTAAGTGAGTCAATATTAACCCCAATAGAGTTAATATTTGTCAATTAATAATGATTTTAAATTAATAAGCATGGGTTTCTAAAATAAATGTTTTAGGATATTTCCAAAGAGATTGACAACTCATAAAGGCCATGATAAAAGGCTAGGATGTTTGCATTTTTTAATTTTCTTTTTTAGTTATTCATTAATTGCACATGGATAATTCAACTAGGCAATTAATTTGGTTTATCTTTTTAGTTAATTATTATTATTATCCATTAAGCTCTTTCAATATTTTATTTAAGTTCATGTGCCCCCTACTTAATAGGTCCATAGGCTAAATTGACTATTGTGATGTCGCAAAATGATTAGGGATGAATATGTGAGAGGCTATTATTTCATATGATAATATACCCCAATTAGGGATGCCTCAACATGATTTTGATATTTGATGAATGATGCACAATCAAATTTTTTATTTTTAGTGATTCCAAGGCTTAATTTGCAATGGTTGGTAGGAATCAGTCTGAAGTCCAATGAAAGCTAGTTATGGATAGTTTTAGGTGTCTACACCAGTATGCCTTGCTACAAGAGTAATAGGCCCAAAAAAATCAATAACCTATTTCTCAAAGGGTTCATGAACAAGTTATAGATGAAGGGGCATAACATCCCTCTGATTCAATTTAACCATGCATTGATAGATATCACATTGACATGTGCAAGCTTTGACATCCTTAAATAAAGTAGGACACCTTAACCCTACTAATATAATGTTCCACATTATATCATCACCATCATAATGTCCTTTCATAACACCACCATGAATCTCTTGAATAACTTTAGTGTGCTTGTGTTGTATCATGCATCATTGTAATACTTCATCCCATCCAATTTTATATAGGTCACCTCCAATTAGTTATAAAGGAGTAGCACAGACAACCAATTTTTTTATCTTGAGTGATGAGGTGGGCTAGTGTTGAACAAGTATTAAATAAAGTTATGTTACCTTCTGATTACTTAGGTAAGCAAGTGACTTGTTAAATTTTCACATCATGTAATTCATCTTTGATGGGACTCACCTATTCACCATATTCAATACATGACAAGTGATATAGTCCATAATTAGTCTTATCCAATTTCACCATCATAAAAAATTAAAATTCCTATTTAAGAGAACAATCCATCGACAAATGTATCCATGTAAAACCAAATTATTCACATGGTACTTAAGTTCTTCATGATCTATAAATAAACTGAATGGGGTGGTCAACAAATATTGACAAAACTTATGGAGCATGTATACCATGGACAAAGCTTCACATTCTATAGTTAAGTAATTTTGTTTAGTCAGAGTGAGATTCTAACTATAAAATTAAATGGGATGATCAAGACTTCCCTCACCAATTTATCCAAGGATATCACCCACTACAATACCTAAAGCATCAACATGTACATGAAATGGCTTTATCTAGTTTGGAAACTAGAGAATGGGTATAGTCACTAGTTTGTCCATGAGTGTTACAAATGCCTATTGGTGAGCATATATCCATAATAATTGACCATTCTGTTTAATTATTTCCTCTATTAGTGATGTGATCTTAACATATCCCCAAATAAATTTTTGATATTACCCCATATGTTCTAGGAAGGTGTAGAACTTGCATTGGGTGGTCAGCATTGGACGGTGAATAACGAATAAAATCTTAGTCAAATCTATAAGTAGTCCATCACAACAAATGATGTGACCCAAAAATTTCCAAAAGGAGTAGAAAATACACACTTATTCAGATTCAAATAAATCTAAAGTTGACATCAGCGATCAAACATGATGTGAAGATTAGGACAATGATCACACACTAAACCATAGACAGTCTAGTCATCCAAGTATACTTGAAATAACTTGTGAATAAAATCCTTAAAATACTCTACCATGAGTAAGAAAATGGACAGAGCATTATTCAAACCAAAAGGCATCCAATTATAGGTGAGCAAACCCCATTCAGTTATAAAGATGGTCTTTGGTTTATGTTTTTCTATAATCTAGACCTAATGATAGCCATGAAAACCATCGATGAAGGTATAAATCTTTCACCCAACAACTCCTAAAATTTCCTCTATGAAAGATGTTGGAAAAGGATTAGTTATGGAAGCAACATTAAGTACCATATAGTCTACACAAATATAAATGTGACCATCCTTATTGATATTGATCACCATGGGACTCACCCATTCAGATTCATCAATAGGAGTGATAACTCTAGTACACAACATACTATCAATATCTTCTTTAACTTAAGTGCATAGATTAGGATTCATTTGATATGGTCTTTTTTTTACTGGTCTAGAACCTTCAACTAGCTTCATGTGCATATTTCCCAATCAAAGATGCATTCCATTCATATCTATGTAATTGCATGGGAAAATGTCTTGATATTATTATAAAAGTTCAAAAATCTTGATGACCTTGGTATCAAACCAATAATTCCCCATAATGGCCATCTTAGGCATGTCCTCTATTTCAATATCACACTAAACCATATAAAATGGTTTATAATATAATTTTTGTCCATTTTATGTAGTGTCTCTAACATTGTGTGCCCCATATTTAGTATGTAAAGCTAAGTGGTCAATGGATGGATCTTATGGGTCAAAACTAGTACCTTCCTCAACTTGGTACACAAACTTCTACTTTCCCTTCCATAGCTATTCTCTTAGAGCATGGTATAATCAAGATTCAATCTATAATGAGGATGGAGAAATATTATCATGTCCTTATAATATAGATAATCTATCTTCACATGCACCATGTATATGTCATATGTGGTATTCAATTGGTGTTGGATTTCCTAAGATAGCCTGAAATATTGCTTATAGGGATAGGCATAAATCCATATGAGGGGATAAATAAGAGAGTTATAAAATCATATTACTTCTAATGTTACTCCAAGAATCTATGTGTAGGCATCATTCTTGATGAATATAACAAGCTCTATCCCAGGTGAGTAGAGTACCATAAAATGTATGAACCCACAAATATTTAAGCAAATATGTCTCATCAGAATTCCAATTTTTTTCATAATCATAAAGATGAGTTTTAAGGTAATTAACACCATCTTAAAGTAGATTGGCATGAACACAATTATCATGATGAAATTGATAGTGTATGGTAGTGCACACTCAGTCTTAAGTGAGAAAATTGTGATGGTGATTTTCCCACCATCGAGTAGTTATCCCTTGAATAACATGAATAAGTGAGCACATTCATTCATCTTCAAACAAATAAAAAGTTTCTAACTATTGCACATACTCGTGAACCTCCATTTGACCATGAAACCTAGGTGCTTGATTTATTTTTAGGGGTGGTCTAGTCATTAAACATCCACCAATAAGGTGAAAAAACTTATGGTTCTTAAGTATCTTTCATTGAACATCCTCTCGACTACCAGATGTACCCAAAATTCATCCAGTAAGATCATATTATCCATGATCCCCATGTTTGTAGGCATTATTGGTAGTTTTATAAATAGACTGTATGTTTACCCACTATAATATACCATCTATATTAGGATCAATATGCTTAGTTCCCTGAGCTATGACATTATAGATATGATTGAGATCCTCCTCTATGTTAACCGGTTCAACAAAAGGAGGTCCCTAAGCTTGTCTAGGGGAATCACAACATGTTGATCATAATTTTCAAAATTGATGTAGTGCTTATTAAAACTCAATTCATCATTGTTTACATAGAACCATGGATGACCCAAAAGAGTTAGGAAATCATCATCTTCAACCAGCTCAATTACTTTAAAGTCAACCTTGAAAATGGCACCTAAAATGTCAATGGTGGCATCCTTAATAACTCATATGGGTAATTCACAAGTCTTATTGGCCATGAATAATATGTGTAGAGATGGATGCAAAGGAGGGATCACCGTGTTTCTCCAAGTATCCTTGGTTAGTAAATTCACCTTTGCACCAGTGTCTACTAGTATATCCTAAATGATTCAACCATTAATAGTTGTGTTTACTTAGATTTATTTATTTCACTTTATACTGGGTTAGACATGAGCCTCTTGTCATCATGCATGGTTCATTTGACAACATTCCATAGGCTTTGGTGCTTTATGACTCAGCTAGTTCCTTAAAAGGGGAATGATGTCTTCATCAAGAATCCATTTTCACAATTCACAAAACTCATCACATGTTGAATCTTGGAAAATTGGGGTTTTCTACATTTTAGTGTGCATAGAGAAATCTCTATTATTAAGGAACTCAATTTCACCTTTCAATTCCCACACCAAAGTCATTATGTCCTAAAATACTAATTTTTTTTGTTGAGCATCTGGGTAATGATTCATTTCTCGTTAAACTTTTTCAATAGGTGTATTTTAAATGGAATAAGAATGAGTTCCACTTCATGTAGTACTAGTCATAGAGTAGGGTGCAATATCCATTGAGTAGTTAGATATTTTCAATCTATATCATCCCAATGCCCTTCTCATTATACTCTTTAGTGATGGAAACATACAAGTCTAGGCTTTCTTCTAAATGATTCTCATTCTTACAAAAGGCACATGTTAGATATAATAGGTAGTCAAAATGGTAATTCTCTATAGATCTACCCTTGCAGAAAGTTTTACGTAGAAAATAACCACCTCCACATCCACAACCATAACCTCTATAGGATACCTCTCCACCATTTTACTAGTTGTTGGCTCATAGGTCTAGTGAGTACCTCATGTGTATGCCTAATGAATCTCACTGATAAGTTAGTAATCATTTGTATCATGTGTATATGCATCACATATTTTATATTTGATGATATTTTAGATTAGGTAGTGTGTTGAAGTAATGGTAAATCTATTACATCATGGTCTTCTTGGTAGATCTCATAGGATTGCTTTACCACTATGTGAATAATCTTCTTGGGATAATTATTTATGTTACTTGAGTACTGTTCATAGTTAGCTTTTCCAATTGAGATGTCATAGAAGCAATATGGGCTTCCAAAAAGGGATTAATCCCTATATCTATACTGACAATAGCTTTAGTGCGAAGGGTAGATTCTAATTCTTTGCATGGGCTAGTGAAAGTCTTATGGAACAATGTGTGTCATAAAGGAAGTAAAAAGCTTCCTAAAAACCACTGGGCATGTTGTGTTTCATTTTTCTCAAATTATAACTTAGAAAGAAGCATTTAAAAACATGATAAATGATGAGTTCTTGTTTAATATCCTTTGGGGTAGAAATATTCTATTATTCAAACTCTAGAATGTTAAATTCTTGAATAAAATTTTCTTTCAACTACTCATAATTGACCACTGCTTGTTATGGATCAATCTTATAGTACCATTTATGCACACAATCTAAAAGGGTAGTGAAAAACTAAGTTACCTTTTATTTAGCAGAAGTAATGCCTCATGCCTATAAAATTACTTCACACTTATGAACATGTTTCATTGCATTTTCAACACCATGATATTCAGGCATATTACGCATCATCTCATAGTATATTGTAGGCAGACTAGGCATTGGTAATGGAGTCTATTATGGTACCCCTCTACTTTCTCCTAGACCTTATAGGGGAGGTCCACTAATGCCTCCTACATCACCTTCAAAACCTCTAGTTGAACCACCATTGGTACCACCTCTTGTGCCTCCTGTGATAATTAAAGCACTTGATAAGTTGGGCACAAAATTAGGTTGATTAATTGTTGATGGGCATGTACTCTGCCCACTAGCTATATTTGGTCCACCAAGCATTCCAAAGTCATCCATAGGTTTTAATTATAATTGAAAATAAATTAATGACAAAGTATTATCTTGATTCTTTACTTAAAAAATTTCTTCTACAGATTCAGACTCTGGATCAACACTATCTATATCCCATTCTTTTACTAGAAATTCATCTAACTCAAATGCATTAGCATGCACTATGGGTGGGGAATTGGGCCTATATAGATTGGATTCTACAATCACCAATTTTTGATTTGTTTCTATCACATATACCTATGATAATTTTGGGTATGGTCCTTGGTTGGGGAATCCTCCTTATTCCTTTATACTTCCCTACAGATCCTTGTGACACTTCTATATTCTTCCCATTCCCTCCTTACATTGCTTTCAACCATAGCCCTTCACCTAACCTCATCATACTTCAGCTTATGTAAGTCCTGATGACTAGTTACCATGTTGAACCAACAATATTATATCAAAATATGCCCCTTCATTTCCCCATCGATTGTGTTTCTTACACGAGGGAGAGTTTAGCCATCCATGTGGAAGTTTTCAAGTCTTAAGTCAACTATAAGATTCTTAATTTCTAACAAAAAACTGCCTTAGATACCTTTCACATGGCTCTTAGAGGAAGTTGAATTATGATTTTTATGGACAAGAGTACATAGAGACCACACATTCTAAAATATAGCTATGAAGTGTTCCTCACCACTAAATATCCACCACACACATCCAGGGCATTCCCAATCTTGCTAAAGCTAACTAACACTCTACTGACTAGGAGACCTTTCATCTATAATTCCTTGAATGGTATTGTGTGTACTTTTCAAGTCAAGCATGTAAGTGAATGGCGAATTCTACAAATAAATATTCATAGAGTGAGTCATAAAGGTGATATTATACCCATGTGCACGTAGAAACTCTTGGTTGAAGATATTAAAGTAGAAAATTCTCTTCTATGGTAGCAACCCAATGCTCAACATTTTCTAGAGATAACCATTCAAGCATTTTCCCACCATCGTGAAAACAAGTGAAATGGTTCCCGACAATGAAACCAAAATTTTAGTTTCTTTTCCTTTATTATAGCATTACATTCTTAGTTTCACACCTAACATAACAAGATTTCTAATGAGCTAATGTGTCAATGTATCATGTAATAAATGTTCTCATGCACTCACCTAAAACATGCAGCCTAAGACTAGTTCCCATTAGTGTCTTCATGTGTTAGTGTATTCATTTAGTTTTTTAAGCTAGGATGCTCAAACATGCACTTAGTTATAAATTCATACTTAGTTCCATGTCTAACTCTTAACTATTCATTCCCTACTTACTAATCATAGCAAAAGAAGATGGGTGCAAACTAGGAATAAAAAAGTAATAATTCCATTGTATTCATAATCATATTACATTAACATCAGATTTACTCTTGTTACATACATAAGTCATATCCAAAATTATTATGGCTCAAAATTATAATTATCAACCAACCCACTAATTAAAATTAGGGGGTGTTTATACATGTTTCTACCTCATCCATTCAATTACATAATTAATTACATAAATATGATTCACCAACGACCATTAACATTAATGATTCTTGGGAAGCTATTACATTAAATTCCTAATGATGTGGGCCTAAGTATCCCTAATGCTTTCTCTATGTTGGATATTTGTTGTTGGTCAACTATCTTCTCACATACCGGTGCTAGATTCACACTTGACTATTCTTTATTTGACATTTGATTGAATCGTTCCTTAATCATCTCCACCTTCCATGCCCTTTCCCAAGTCTTTTGCTATTATTTGAGTCCTACATTCTCAATTCCTCCATGTTTCATGTATCCTTATTCTTCATAAATTGCCTCTTTCATGCCGAGGTCTTCTGGGTCATCTCTATTTCATGCCTATGCTTCATTCCACGTTGTTATCTTTAAAAAGTGCTTACGAAAATAGATACGAAAATTCAGGGCCTAATTAATTTGCTACCAAGATAAATGTGATAATTTGGGGCAAAATTACACATGATCACCCCAATTCAGTTGGAATTCATGACAAAGTGGTGTGCATAGGGAAACATAGGTTTCATTGGTGACCCATGAACACCCGACCACCTTGTTATACTGAGTTTACTTACAATTAGGTCCCTTATAGGGAAAAAGTTACACAAAAACTCTATATCCTCTTATGACCAAGGTAATTGTAAATAAACTTATGCACATTTGTTCATAATCACCTCATTTCTCTCTAATTTAGGAAAAAAATATATGATTATGGTAACGTAAGTCACATTATGACCCTTGCACATCCAACCACCAATTTATGTTGATTTTATTTAAAATTAGTTTCATATAGGCCAAAAATGACACAACAACACTATATACACTTGCGACCAAGTAAATGCAAACAATTTGGGCACATTTGTGCATGATAACCCCAATTCACTTCAAATTGAAGCCAAATTGGTGGGATTAAGGAAATGTAAGCTATATTGGTGACTTGCACACACCCAACCACCCCTTTATGTAGATTTCACTTCAAAAGTCTAGAGTTGTATTGTAGAGATTATCAAAACACCTTCATATTTCATTAGTTGGCTTTTACTAAATTTCTTATTCAAGGTACCATTCATTATAACCCACACCCATCACTCATGTGGGTGAATTCCAACTAGACTAATAGAAATCATTTTGAACCACCCCAATCAAAACATATTTATTGGATGTGTTAGAAAAAACTAATTAAGATTCTATATTCATGTTTTATGTGCTTGAAAAATGGCACTAGATGAAAATCAGGTGTGCCTAATATTACATACTTTTAGGAACATGTACATGTTATAGTGAATATACATTCCTAACGTGTACATGTTATATTACATATGCATTATAAGCTTGGTAATTTAGATATAAAAATGTGTATGTGCTTTCGGTTGATATGCAAAAGTTTCCACAAATTGGCCAATAACTTATTGCACTTACCCATCAATTCCTGCATATTAAATGTGTGTCAAGATTTTCATTTTTATGTACTAAAGACTAGATTTTAGTATCTACAAATTTATAATCTATAAAGGTATGCAATACACATTTAATGCCCATAAATATAATTATTTGTCATAGAGGCACGACACCAAATATAGCTTGGTAAGATTCATTGGTTAGAAAAGTAGGGGCTAAATTTGTGCCTACATAGTGAACATTCCATATTTCACATAGATCTCATTCATTCCTTCCAAACCAGGGCTACACTATTAGAATTCTAGATATTTTTCAAGGTGTGACCATTTCTTTAATTTTTATTTTCATATTTTTCATTGCTTGTCAAATAAATTTCAATTATGCATTTTAACTATTTAAAGCCACTAGAGTAGAATTGATTTATTTTTTTAGACTGTTATATTCTAGATCTACTTTGTGAATTTTATTTTAGTATTCTAATAGTGTTATTATATTGTAGTGTCACCTTTTGGTAGAAAATCAACATATATCATTCATTCATAGGGAATAGATGGACCACTCATGCACATTCTAGAAAGGTCAAACAATTAATAGACTATTTATCACTGTTTGAAGTTAGTAATTCTTGTGAAGCCATTTTGGTACATGAATTAGGGTTTATATGTCATTAGAATTGTTTTCAATTATGCTATTTACTTTTTTGACATATTGTGGTGTGGTTATGGGTTCAACGCTCTCACCAATAGTGGCCAATTTATTTTTAGAGAACTTTAAATGTTAAGCACTCAATTTAACAAATTACAACCCAACTTATAGGTGAGGTTTGTTGATGACACCCTTGTAATTTGAGCCCATGGAAAGGAAGAGCTCAATAAAAAAATTGAACATCTAAATAGCTAGTGCAATACCATGAAATTTACCATGGAGGTTGAATAAAATGAATTCCTACCATTTTTAGATGTTATGGTGAATTCATGATAGTCACATAACACAAATTTTAATAGGAAGAAAACACATATTGATCAATACCTTCATGCAAATTATCATCACCATCCAAGCTATAAAATGGGATTCCTTAAAACTCTTTTAACTAGAGCCATGAGGATCTTTGATGAAAATCACATTGAACAAGAAAAAGAGCAATAGTGATAAGAGTTTAGAAACAATAGGTATCCCACCTTGAAACTTAATAAGGCTTTTGCTAGAGCAAAGCAAAAATAAAGGGGAACTCAAAGGTTTAGCAATGATAATGTAACATAGAAGAACAAAAGGTGTTCCTATCTTTCATACAAATCATTATAGATAAAATTGAAAGATATTTAAAGAAAAAGAACATTAACATTGTCTTCTTGCCGCCCAATAGAATTAGACATTTTCTTAAATTAGTAAAAGATCCCATTAACCCTAAGTCACATAAAGAGGTTTATCAAATTTCCTATGGTTGTGGAAAATATTCCATTGATGAGACTAGAAGGACAATAGGTATAATAATTGAAGATCACAATGCTGACCTTTGACATAGTAGAACTCACAAATCGGCACTAGCAGAGCACTATCGCAATAATAAACATCCCATTAACTTCGCGGGTAAAAAACTTTGGTAAAACTTACAATTGGTCCAAGAGGAGAATAAGAGAGGCTATCAAAATTGTTAAAAACAAAAATTGTCTGAATCAATATGATGGATTATTAATTAATTGTTCTTGGCTTCCATTTAACCAAAAAATTGTAGCATGTTATGTCAGCTTCTTATGATTATTTCTACACTATTTCATATATTTAATGTAGTTAAGTTATGAGACTGTTCTCGACATCGTTCTTGTCTTGATGATGAGCCTAAGAAGTGGCTTGAAACATTGACACTAAATATAAATCATATCGCAGTTTCTCCACTACAAAATTCTAATTCTATTCGCAGTATCTCCTTGTACAAATGGGTTAATGGTCTAAGTATTAGAAGGAATTGGTTGTGTTTAACCTAGTTAAGCTTAATTTAATGTTTCTTACCAAGTTAATCCGAGTGATGAGAGGTGGAGAGTGCCAAATTTGTATAAAACGGAGATTGGAGGTCTTTAGAGGGACAAGAGACGCTACATTTGGAGGTGTCCGGGAAACAAGGTACAAAATTAATTAATTACCCAAAACACACGTCTCAATAAAGCAGAGAGAGTGCGAGACAGTGGCCATAAAGATAGAAAGATGTGGGTCTGAATCTGTCGGGCGTGGGTCTGCGCATCATCTGCCATGGAGTTCGTTCATGTGAAATTATAAATATATCCTCATCCAAGTGCACTGCACTATTGCATTCGCTATCATGAATGTGAGAGTCCGCAGAAAGCGTGCGTCTGCGTCTGCGAAAGGGAAAGGTAGAGAATATATATATAAAATATGTCTTTCTCCCAGGGCCCCATTTGTAGTTGTACCCACCACCATCCTCCTCTCCATTTTGCCTTTTAAAAAGGAGGCGACTGGCTTGTTACATTTGTGAGTTTGGGTTATAACTTTTTAGTTGAGAGGTTCGATATCAGTAAATGCGCCATGGCGGATTTTATGAGAAGATTTGTCGTGGCAGAGAGAGCACAGTTACATATCGCTATGCTTGCATTACAGTTCGGCTATGCTGGATTCCATATCGTATCAAGAGCAGCACTTAGCATGGGAATAAGCAAGATCGTCTTTCCTGTGTACAGGAACGTCATTGCCTTGCTGCTGCTTGCCCCTTGTGCTTATTTCTTCGAAAAGTAAGCTCTTCTTCTACTCTGCAACTGCAACTGCAACTTTAACGTCTTCATCACCTCTCAATTAATGTATTATTTTGTTAATGATCAGAAAGGAGCGCCCGCCTCTTACTCTGTGGCTCTTGCTTCAATTCTTCCTGCTTGCATTACTCGGGTAAGTGAATAAATTAGAGTTTATTCATGTGTGTTCAAAAATATATGGTGTAACTTGTTTGTGCAATGTGGGGACAGGATAACTGCCAACCAGGGCTTTTATCTGTTGGGGTTATACTACACATCTCCCACCTTTGCATCCGCCATACAGAACTCAGTTCCTGCTTTGACGTTTATCATGGCGGCAGCTCTTCGGTAAGCTTGCGCTACTCCAAATCTAATAATTTTATTTATAAAACATAAACATGGGAAGCACTGTGCACTGTGCAGGCTGGAAAAAGTCCATATGAGCAGGCGAGATGGATTGGCAAAGATAGTAGGGACTGTGGCTTGTGTTGGAGGTGCCACAATTATTACACTATACAAAGGCCCTGCGATCAACCAACTGTGGGAGGGAGTTGGAGTGAATGGTCCTCTTTCTGTTTCTGCAAGCAAGGCCGAGAACTGGACACTTGGTTGTATTTATATGATCGGAAACTGCCTGGCTTGGTCTGGCTGGATAGTTATTCAGGTTAATCATGTCATGCAATAAATTATAATCATTTCACGTGTGTTTGGAACCCACGATTACAACTGTTGCTCTTTCGACTTTGACTTTTTGCAGGCTCCAGTGCTGAGAAAATACCCTGCGCGCCTGTCTGTCACATCTTTCACATGTTTCTTCGGCCTTATTCAATTCCTGGTAATAGCAGTTTTCTTGGAGAGGGATGTGGATCATTGGCAGATGCATTCTGGGGGGGAGCTTTTTACTATCCTCTACGCTGTAAGCTTTCATGTTTCCTTGTTATTTCAATTAAGTTGTTGAATAAAATAATGTTAAGGCAAGGCTTATACGGGGTGAGTCATGGTACATGACACAGGGAATTGTGGCTTCAGGCATTGCCTTCTCAGTGCAGATATGGTGCATTGATAGAGGGGGTCCAGTGTTTGTGGCGGTGTATCAACCTGTCCAGACTATAGCCGTTGCGGTTATGGCATCCATCATTTTAGGAGAGCAGTTCTACATGGGAGGGTAAGATTAAATAGAAAATACAAAATTATAAATACAAAATACTAAATTATAATATTGTTTGTTGTTGGAATGAACAGAATAATTGGAGCGATTCTAATCATAGTAGGTCTCTACCTAGTACTGTGGGGCAAAAGTGAAGAGAAGAGATTGAACCTGCCTGGAGATGGAGATGGAGATGGAGATGGAGATGAAGAAACCCATCCTCTACTCGATGCCCATCAATCCCAACACTGATTTCAATGACATTTTATATTCTATTGTATTAGATTTTCTTCTTTTATAATTTAAGGGCTCAGTGTTTTAGTTTGATTAATGATGGATGGTCCCGGCGATGTGCCACTTCAATGCCAAATTAATCATTATCACCATTAATAGAGTTATCAAAATAAACCGACCGACAATTGTAGTGGAGTTGCTTCATAAACCAAAACAACAAAATGAGTAAACACATCACATCTTCTGCTGCTTAATCTATGGTTCATCATCATTCTTCATCAAATTAATTAAAAATTAAAATTTACAAATTATCTAATCCCGGCTTAACGGAATTTCTCATGTTGAGGCCTCAAACAAAGACAATTTCACCTGCCCTATGCAATCTATACCACCAACGTTCAATCTTGAGCCATTCATTAGGGACATTTCGCATCTCATAATTATCTAATAACATCAATATTTATATAATACAAATACCTATCAATTTTTATTATATAAAAATAGATTTATAATATTATTATTTTATAATACAAATAATCATTAATTTATATTATTTATAAATAGATTTACATTAATATTATTGTAATATAAATATTTATTAATTTATATTATTTACAAATAAATTTACATTAATATTATTGTAAGACAAATATTTGTAAACATTTAAGTATTATGAACATCAATATATGTATAATTATTTTTTAAAACCAAAGATTCATTAATATTATTATAATACAAATATTTATAAACATTTAAGTATGATAAACACAATAAAAAATAAGAAATTATGTATAATTAATTTCTAAAATAAAAAAATTAAACACAAATGTAAAATTTAAAAGCGTATTTTAAATATTAAAAAATTAGATGATAATTATTAGAAGTTAATAGTTTTTAATGATACTTAAAAGATGACTTAAATAAAATCACAACGATCTAACTATGATGTACAAATTAAGTTCCATTTCATATATGTTCAAATTGTCACTTCATACATGTTCAAATCCCCAAATTTTTTTTTTGGAAAATTTTAAGTAGATAAAATACATCTCAAGGTAATAAACTTGTAAGTCCTCACAAAAACACCAAACCTGGGTGCTTAACAAGGTACTTACAACTTACAAACTTATTGTATCCTCTCTAAAGCAGAGGTTATTTTAATGATCGTATTTATATGATTCATAGACCCAAAAACATCACTTGATTTTCTTCAAATTAGCTCATATTACTAGAAAAAATGACTTCTCCTTCATTCCTTAATTAAATGGTTAAATATAAAAATCTTGAATATTGGATTTCAATATTTTTATTATCAATTTGAAATAATTATTATCAAAATCCAATATTATAATTTTTCAAATTTTAATTTTCATTATTAATTTTTTATTCATATCTAAAAAGAAATTAAGTAATGTTAATTAAAATTTTAAAAACATTATTGATTACAAAATTAAAATTTAATTTTAAGTTATTAGTAATTGATCTAGTACAACTACTACATTTAAAAAAATAAACAACTCCTCTAATTGCATTTATTGAAATAAATATTAATTTTCCATTCATTTTATATAATCATACAATACTAAGTATGACAAATAATTAGATAAAATAATTGTTAGTATTTTATTAATACGGTGTATATGAGTGTGTTTTAGAATAATCTTCATTTTATTTTGAAAAAAAAATTTATTACATAATTAAATATTAATTTTAAATTTATATTTCTAATAATATGATAAATAATTTTCTATTAAAATAAACATTAAGCTTTCATTTATATTAAAAACTACTACATTTTAAAGATCGTGTACTTCTACAAGTATTTCAAATAAATATTAATATTTCATTGATATTAAACAACAATATAATATCAAGGTTGTATAAGAGTGTGTTTTAGAATATAAATTTAAAAATACTTGTATTGTGAGCCAAGATAAAATCATATATGATGCTCAATAAATTTATTATTTATAAAATATATGACATATTAACCATCCTTTGATTCACATTAGCATTCATTAGTGTATTTAAGTTGTGTAATATATACCTTAATGGCCTCGTGTCCCGCATCTAGTACTTTAATAGTATCTCATTTCTATTTTCTATTTGGTGACCATTTCCACATGATGCTATCCACATTAATCTCTTATGTTCTTTCTCTTGATTTTATCCACAATTGATTTGGCCTTAAACATTTATGTTATAATTCTTTGTATGTATTTTCATTCCTAAGGGATTCCCACCATTGAACCATCATATTTTATATCACATTATTATCATATTTTCAAGGTAAACATTGCCTTCTATTTTATTATTTTTCAAAATAATAGAGTTTTATTTATACTTAAATAAATGGGTTTGAGTAGCTTAAATCAATAAATAATATGAAGTAATTAAGCCATTGATTTGTGTAAACAGATTTTATTTTCACCTTTTATAAAATAGTAATAATAGAGAGAAAATCAAATTTAGCTAGAAACTGACTGAGATGACTGTTGCAAGGTCCAAAAATTTATATGCAGGATTGTGAGACTATCATAAATAAGATCCTGGAGTTCATTTTTAGATTGGATAGGAGCACCGAAAGTGAAACACCCTACTATTTGGTGCTATAATATTTTTTCGATGCTATTGTCTAGGTGATTTGAATTTTTTTAGGTTTTGATCGATAGGTCTGTGTTACCCTATTAGTGAAATATCAAAGCCTATAAGTCTTTGAAGCTCGATGTGTGCATGTTTTAATTTTGAAATCCCTAGGAGCTCTTTGTGTTTGAACTTGAATGGCAACTTGGGAAAGAGAGAGAAGGGGTTGCAGTGTAAATGATATGCTAGATGCACTTCACACCTCGTATGTGGGCACATTACCTACATACCAATATTCTGAGGAGGGATCAAGCTAATGCAGTTATCCCATTAAAGTCCTTAATGCAATTGTGTATGAAAATATAACTAGATGTAAAACTAGGTGTATTTTAGATGGCTAGGGGCTAGTGTAAGGGTTTGAATAAGCTTAAAATAATATTGGAAGGTTGTATGCAGAGAATAGGGAAAAGTGCTTGAATGTGCTTACTTGTATTCTTGTTTCTCTCTTTTAAATGAGTGTCAACCCTTCTAAATGGACTTTGAATGGCCTTTTATAGGGAAATTAATGATCGTGGGTTAAATGAATTTGTGTTAAGTTGACATGAACTAGTATAAGGATTTCAAAAAATATGATCATTAGGACCAAAAGTACACTTGGACAACAATGCTAGAAATAAGACACCTTGGGTTTTATCACTCCTATCCAAGTTGGGCACTGTTGTCTAGAGGGAATGAGACTTGGGGGATGGGTCTGGGCATGAAAGAGTTGCTTGGGTTTGTAAGGGTTAAGTATGAAAGGTTATGGATGACTAAAAATTAATGAAAGAAAAGCCTAAAAAGGGTTATGCAATCAAATAAGAATACCTATGGATTAGGTGTCTTTAGACATACTCAAGTAATCAAATTTTGCATTTGATAGGACTACATTTATGCTCCTTTATTCTAATGATGCAGCAAAGAAAAAAAGTAGGATAAAGGAAAAAAAATAGAAAGCATACTTGAACTTACCTACAAAGTTGAATCCCATGAAGCTTGTGTGATGTTAAGTAATGTTGGATAGTGCATAGAGAGCACATTGTGTAAGTGTAAATCTGTGAAATGAAATAAAGAGTAGATAATTTCTTATTATATATGATATAAAACAAGAACATATAAAAGTTGAGTAAAATAAAAAGGAAGAGAAAAGAATAAATACACCTCATTGGGTATGCAAACCAATACAAAACCTATTATGATCCTGAGTAAGGCTGAGTAATGCTAAATTGTGATGGATGATGATGTACTAAAAGATATATCATGATCTACTAAGTGAATCTAGATTATCATCATCTACTAATCACAATTTAGTACATCTAGATTATCATCACCTACTAAGTGAATCTAGATTATCATCACCTATTATAATTTAGATCATCACCTACTAAGTGAATCTAGATTATCATGCATGTGATAATCAATGTCTAGACTATGTGTCCAATCTATCTGAATAGGTGGCTAAAAAATACAAAGGTTGGTCTTTGTCTCCATCATTGTCCCGTGAAGTGAAACTATGAAGTGATATAGGTATATAATAGATGTCATATGTGATGGCTCATGGAGCCCATGGATGTTCTAAAAATTTGACAATGTGGCATGAATAGTCGAATGTATGCTGAAAACTAGGCCACTCTTGACCATTTGGAAAGATGGAGATTAGGCCTGTATGAAAGCCACTCTAAAAGTAATGCACTAGGCTTATGTGAAACCCAACTCAGGAAATGAAGTACTCAAGAAGTTACTTGTATGAAAGTTCACCTTGAAAAATATGCTAACCACCTATATATGGAGTAAGGTACACAACTACTAAGAATGCCTGGGTAATAAATTGAACTCAAAAACAAAAGAAGAACAATATGATTTATAAGTTATGTCAAATAGATAATTTGAAACTAGAAGTGAGAGGCATCATGCCATGCATGATACCCCCTATATCTAGATTCTCTGAGAAAAATGTACTAAAACTACTGATTTTGACTAATCTAGATGTGCAAAAACTGTAGCTGAGCTAAACTTTTTGCCTATTATTGGAAAACTTGGGTATTTTTCTTCCAAGACAAGAGAGCTAAAATTAGGGCACCCTTTTGTTTGGCACTAATTTCATTTCTAGCACTATTTTTCTATGCTAAAACTGGTTGTTGATTTAGAATTGTCACTATTTTTCTATTATGTTCTGACTGGTTTGACCTCTAGGCTCTGAACCAGGTGATTTGAATACTACTATTTTGACTATTGAGATCTTTGATCTCTGTGATAAAACCCCTGTTTATTTCCCCCTCTTCTAAGGGTAGGAATGATTGAACCTACAACGACTACCCTTAGAAGAAAAGAATCTTGCAAATGTGTTATGTTGCATAGATACATAATATATCAATGAGATTTGATAAGATATCTCTAGATATATCAATTTTTGTATTGAGAGATTGTTAGATCAATAGGGTATGCCTAGTTAGTTATAAAAATGTAAAAGCATGTGCAATGTAATAAATTGTAACTAGAAATTTTAGATGTTAGTTTTTAGTTGGAGGGATGGAGCATGATATCCATCATGGAATCCGATAAATCAAGGTAAATGCATGATAGGGATCATGGAATTACAAACATTGAGAAACAAACAAACAAAAAATATACAAGGCAAGAAGTAGGAAGCATACAAGGTTGGCCAAGGGGCCATGAAAACAAGGGACATGTGCACATATCACTCAAACTAGAAAGCAAGCATATAAGGCATGCTCAAATGCCACATACACATATAATTTGAAATAATAAAAGATTGGCACAAGGGCCACTGACACATATAAGAGTAAAGTCAAGGGACATTGGTAAATTTCCAAAAATACACACACATGAATAGAAGCAAAGGACATTGGCTAATATTCTAAGGCACACATAAGAACTAAAGCTAGAACTGGAAATGCAATCACATCTAGCTATGCAAAGTAAGAAAGGAAAGCATGTAGGAAATTAGAAAGGTATAATCACATCTAACTAATCAAAGCAAGAGTGAAAGTATGTAAGACACATTTAGTACAAGACTAGGTATATGATAGGAAATACACAAGTTTAAGATACTAATGTGTGTCGATGTGGTAATCTATGTAATCTAGTAATTAATGTATGTCAACATGATAACTAGAGTGTGTGATGTAATAATGACATTACCTGGATGGTGTAGTCATGTAGAAGATGCACCTAGTGGGAAGATGTATCAATGTGTGTTTCAAATGTAGAAGTAGGATGCCCCCTCAATGGGTAGAATGAAGCAATCAAGGAACTAAAAGTCACTACACACACTCAAAGAGGATCAAGTGAAGCATGGTAATATAGATAATCGATAAACAATAACATAAAACAATAAATGTAAGTCTAACACAGTAGTATAAATGTAAAATATGGATGATGCATACAATTTAAATGTATTTGGTGTTTTTGAATTATTTGAATGCTTTTATATTTTGAAAGTTTGTATTGTTTTTGTATTTTTATATAAGCTATGTACAATCAAGAAAAATATATTATGTACAAGTAGGCTAGGATAGGATGATACTAACCGATGAGTCTCATGCTAGGCTCCCTATCATGGTGTCCTATATCAAGGAGTGGAATTATGCATGAATGTGAAACACAATGAAAATGTTGAGACTATGGCTCTAAAAATTGTATATGTTGTAGATGGTTTGAAATATATGAAGTAAAAATTGATTGTGGGGTCTTTCTATAACTCTAAAAAGTGGATGTAATTGTAGGGATCTTAGGGACCCATTTGAAAGTAGGAGAAACACTTTGAACATGTGATTTATGTGTAGATCCATGAGATCTTAATGAAACAACTCTAGGTGTGAAAACTATAGCTAGAAGCTATCTAGAATCCCAAAGCTACGGAGGTGTATGAAACCTCTTTACTAGTGATGGATGTGTCAATTGTGTCTAAATCTATACTGGAGGAAGAAATGTAACTGGAGGGGAAACTAAAATTGGTGGAGAAGTTGGAAATAGTGACTACAAAGTAGATGCCTCTAAAGTATGTAGTGGTAACTCATATAGAACTCCACCAACTATAATAACTTGATTAACGTGAATGAATTTCATGCTTTTATGAACTGTAGATGGTACTACTCAATTTTTTTGAATCCATAGGTGACCAAGTAACATATCAAAAGCTCCTACACTGGGAACTATAGTGAAATGTGTGGTCACATGTGTTAGACTAGTCTATAAAAGAAGTATAATCTTACCCAATGAACTCTATATGTGCCTATTGAATCTACTGATAATTGTATTTATTGGGGTGCTAGCTTGGATGGTAAAGTTATTACCATAGGTGTAATCAACCTACCTATCTTCATAAACATGGGTGATAGCATGGACCACATGATATACTATAACCATAAAGCTGGTAGTAAATGTGGGAGAAGATCTAGATGTACCAAGTTCAAAGGGAAGAGGTATAGATGCAACCACTAGTGTTTGCTTGTGTCTAGTAGTGATAGGAAGATACTTAAAAGTTGCCAATGAGTTATATGCATGCTGGTAGAAAGCATGAATGTGAAGTGAAATGCATGACTTTTTAGCTATGATTTGTGCAATAATATGTTTATAAAGAAAATTCCTTGGTGAGCAAGGGATAGAGAATATGAATTTTTACATAAAGGCATATAAAATTTTGATATGCAACATAACATTTCAAATGCATTTAGAAATATATAGTTGAATAATTTTCCATATGAGGAATGGAAAGCAAAGGATAGAGAACATGAATTTTTTCATAAAGGCGTATAAAATTTTGATATGCAACATAACATTTAGAATGCATTTAGCACAATGGAGTTGGTAATCATTGCATAAGAGTGAAAGAGAATATGCAAAAAGAATTTTGAAATCTTGAAATGAAAAGGATAAAGCTTTGTAATAAAATATGATAAACTTCATTATTCATGTACATGATAGGTCCCATTATGGTTTCCTTATTATTTGCAATAAATGTAAGAAAAGTTTGTAAATAAATGAACAATATTTTTGAAATTTAAATATGGATGTAAGGTGATACCATAAGGAGCAAAATAGGATCTAGTACATGCAACTATGGATTGTTTCAAAAATATTTGTGCAAAATACTATGATTTTTTTTTTAAAATTTAGATTGAATTTCTAAGCTAAGTATGCAATATAAAATTTAGAAAATGATTGGAAAATTAGTGGAAAATAACTGAGAGCTAGTTGGTAAAACTAGGGTGTTTAAATGATTATTTTAAAATTAGTATGATAATTTTAAAATTTTGATATGAATTTATATAAAATTTGTATAATTTTTCTTAAAAGTTTTAGGAAAAATAAAAAAATATGTTTAAAATTAGCAATATATTTTTCCTAGTGTTTGAAATGTGTTTGTATGTAAAAAGGACCTAGTATGTACAAACTAGGGTTTTAACAAAATATATGATAATTTTGAAAATAATTTATATATTTTTAATTTTTAAATATAAAAAAATCAAGAAATTATGGAAAAAAATCAAAAAATAATGTACCCTAGGATTTTTAGGGTTTTTGTGTGAAATTTGAAGTAAGTCGGGTTCACCAAATGTTTTATTATTTTTTAGAATAATGGAGTTTTATTTCTAATTAAATAAATGGGTTTGAGTAGGCTAAATCAGTAAATAATGTGCAATAATTAAGCCACTAATTTGTGTAAATATATTATATTTTTACCTTTTCTAAAATAGTAATAATAGATAGAAAATCAAACTTAGTTGAAAACTAACTGAGACAGATGTTGCAGGATCTGGGAATTTCTATGCAAACTTGGGAGACTATCATAAATAGGATCTTGGAGTTCATTTTTAGATTGGACAAGAGTGTCAAAAGTGGGGCACCCTATTGTTCAGTGCTATAGTCCCTTTTTGGCACTATTATCTAGGTGATCTAAGGTTTTTGGGTTCTATTCAGTAGGTCTATGTTACGCTGTTAGTGAAATATCAAACCCTAAAATTTTGTGAATCTTGATGTGCATCTATTTTAATATTCAAATCCATAAGATCTCTTTATGCTTAAACTTGAAGCGAAACTTGGGAACGAGAGAGAAGGGGTTAGTGTGTAAATGATACACTGGACATACTACACACCCTGTGTGTGGGCATATTGCCTACATACCAATATTCTGAGGAGGGATTAAGATAATGTAGTTCTCCCATTGAAGTTGTTAGTGAAAATGTGTATGAAAATGAAACTAGATGTGAAACTTGGTGTATTTCAGATGGCTAGGGGCTAGTGTAAGGGTTTGAATAAGCTTAGAATAATATTGGAAGGTTGTGTACTTGCTTGTATTCTTTATTTTCTCTTATAAATGAGTGTCAACCCTTCTAAATGAACTTTTAATGGCATTTTATAGGTAAATTAATGATCATGGGTTAAATGAATTTGTGTTAGGCCTATATGAATTAGGATAAGGATTCAAGAAAATATGACCATTAGGATCAAAAGTACACTTGGACAATAGGGCCAAAAACATGACACCTTGGGTTTCAACGCTCTTATCCAAGTTGGGAACTATTTTCCAAATGGAATGAGGCCTAGGGGGATGGATCTAGGCCTGAAAGATCTTCTTGGGTCTGTAAGGGTTAAGTCTATAAGGTTTTTGATGACTAGTAATCAATAAAAGAAAAGTCTAAAAAGGGTTGTACAATCAAGTAGGAGGACCTATGGATTAGGTGTCTTTAGCCATACTCAAGTAACCAAATTTTTCATTTTATATGACTACACCTTCTATTATACCAATCCATATTAATATATATTCATTTTATGGTCAAATTAGAATCTTTTTTTATGGTATACATATACATCATTAGATTGAATTCTTTTTTAGATCTTTCACAAAAATGTCCAAAATAAAAATCATTATTAGTTGGGATATTTTGATTGAAATTATATTTCATATAAATTGATGTAACTCTAATTATATTATTATATATATCTACATCCTTAATTTACTTGGTCAAAAAAACTTTTAGCATCCCATTACAATTGACAAATGGTCCATCTAAATTACAAATTTTTTTACCAATACTCTATCTTTGGAAACCATAATGATTCCCCTTCATCTATGAAACTATTTTTTAAATGTAAAATATATGATTTATCCCCCTTTTCAGATCATACACATCTTTTAGTTATTTAAAGAGTGCCATTATAGGTTGGACTATAAGCATTTCTAGTTTAACATCATTCAATATACACCAATTTGGATTGGACGTGACCATAATATATCCTTGATTATTACTTAATATTTATTTATGGATACGTTTTCCATAAAATAAAATTTAAACATCAAATGTTTTTTAATACCCACTATATTTTGGTTTCCATCAAATAAGTGTGGTTCCATAAAGGCCTTGAACTCATAGACTTACTCAATAAAGTATGGAGTGAATGCACTTGAACCCTCTTGGAATATTTTCTAAGTGTCTATGATATATGAAAAATAGTTTTGGTATATAATATTTATTAAATGGATATCCCTACACATTTATCTTCAACTTACTTAGATGTTATAAAGAGGTTAAATGGGTGAGAGGGTGAATTCCACCTAGAGTTCCATCTGGAGTTCAATTGAGTGCCACTAACAATGTTGATAATTTTATGAAATTTCCACATGTATCTTCATGGGTGTGTCCTATTAGAAGGAATATTAAATGTATAATATTTAAAAACATTCTTGTTGTCAATATGAGTGTAAATGCAAATAAGGTATGATTATTATTTCCACTTGAGGAATTATTTAGTTGTAAGAGGATAACTTTTGTTTATTTTTTGAATGAAATACTTGTAATAGATAAACATTAATTTCTTGAGAAAGGAAATTATTTTCATTATACCCCTTCCATTTTTCATACAATTCATTTTGTAATAATATGTCATGCAATATCTTTGTTGGTAATCTGCTATTATAAATAAATTGTCATATTAATCAGCCACCTATTCTTTGAGCTTCCTAAGACACAAATTTAATGATGTGATTGTGAATTTTTATCCATATTCAATAAATGGTAGGCCAAGGTGGGAAAATATTCCATTATTGTGTCCTTGTGTTAGCATACAAGTCAAAAATATTTGGATATTCATAACATTATTAATCGAATTTGATTTTTTCCCATCCTTAGTATTAAATTTTCATCTTATTTATTTTATCATGCCTAATGTTTAATAATCCATTAGGTTGTTCCTTTTATTAAATTTTATGGGCATAGTAATGCACATGTAAATTGTGAATTTATTAATTATTTAATAAGTTCCACAGAATCTCTACTATGAATGCATGTATTGGTGAGTCAAAAATGTTTACCAATCGCATGCTAAACGTGTGAGATCAATAATATAATATGCAAAGTACATAAAATAGGATGAACCAACACATATATTAAGTATAAGAGGTGTGTATATATAGGAGAAGAAGAAACTTCCATCCATAATTAGTGGAGCTGACTAGGTAATAACTCACACTTAACAAGAAGTGGTACAAAATTAGCCTCATGCAAACTTCAGTAAACTCTTGGTAATTACAACTCGTAACTAGGATTAAAGGCAAGTGTAAGAAATATATACACTAATAACCCCCGTCTCCCCCCACGACCCCAAAGCATAAATTAGGTGGGAATAATGAAATTGGGTCCTAACAACTAGGCCTGATAAGGTACCCAAATACAAAACAATATCCTAAAAGGTGGAGAAAGGAAGAAAACCTAATGGGAAAAAACTCCTTTCCAAAAGAGATAAAAGAAAGAGAGGAAAACTAGAAGCCCCCATGAAGATGATGCCATTGTTGCAATAGACTACACACCAACAAGAGCTCATCGATTAATGAACTTGACCTCAGTAAAAGATTTGGTGAAGATATATGAAACCTGCTCTAAAGATTAATAAAAAACTATGTCGATGATTTGACCATGAATAAGCTCCCAAATGTAATAAATAGATGATACCATGAATAAGTTCTACAAAATCTTTAGTGTGAATTATTGTATTAGTGAGCCATGAATGTTTTCCACTCACATGATAAAAATGTGAGATCAATAATATAGTATGGAAAGTATATAAAATGGGATGAACCAAAGTGCTAAGAAAAACCATGCAGCTATTTAAGATCTAGAAAATGGCATTGAGCTTCATATGCATGTCATAGCAAAAGAGTGTTATAGAACCTTTTTTTATCTCATTTCTCTATGATGATCCCTTGATCTTATTGATTGTATAATGAAAATATCTCAAAGAGAGAGTCGATGCTATGACCAGGTAGAAACCATGACCTCATAACACTTCTAGAAAAGATTTTCGTGCTTATGAAAAGACATACACACAACAACCAAAAAAATATGCATTGTTATTTTCAATGAATAATCTCAACCATACCAAACCAAATAATCAAAATTAGATTTATTTGATACCATGAATAAGTTCCACATAATCTTTGGTATGAATACCTGTATTGGTGAGCCATAAATGTTTTCCAATGGCATGCTAAACTTAATAGGTCAAAAATATAATATGCAAAGTACATAAAATGGGATGGATTGGCGTATCTATTAATCATAAGAAGTGTATAAATATAGGAGAGAAGAAGAAACTACCATCCATAATTAATGGAGTTTACTAGGTAATAAATCACACTTAACAAGAAGTGGTGGAAAATTAGTCTCATACAAAACTGAGTAGATTCCTGGTAACTACAACACCTAACTAGGCTTAATGCCAAGTGTAAAAAATATATACACTAACAATTATGCCATTTTGTCTCATCAAATTTTGATAATGTTTCTAGGAAAGTGATGGATATATGTTTCTTGTGAAGCTTTATAAAGTCATTACACATGGCAAAGAAGTTTTGTTTGTAATAAAAACATGTGGAGAATGTATTTTCCATATTTTTATTAAGTTTGAATACAATGTTTAAGGAAGGTTCAATAATGTGAGGTCTTTGTTACACATCTTGAAGATTGAAGAGTGGGTATAAAATTTATAGTAAGAAATCTAAGAGAAACATTGGTTTCATCCTATTTTATAGAATAGTCAACTTCTAAGATGTATATGAATTTATCTCTATGATTATGTAATTGTTAAAACTTTGTGATACAACTTGGAATTTAGTTTCTATTTTATAGGGTTAGAATTTATTTCCTACATTATACCATTTATTTATTTAATTATGTGTTTATAATAGTTGTTCATTGGGATTCCCTAATCTCTATACCATGCATTCTAATAGACATAATCGTATCAAATTTCAGTTCATCCATGGTTTTATCTATAGATTTTTCATCTACATTAATGATGCCAATTGCTATGAATATTTAAATACAATGTCCTTTATGTAAATTTCATCCATGGTTTAGTATTGTTCCACCCATCAATGATTGAAATAATAATAAATTTGAATAAAAATAAGTTTTTAGAAAGGATACTTGTGCAAGTCATCCAAAAAAAATGAACCATTTTTTATCCCCATAAAATCCTAGTTTACAAGAATTGGTTGGAGTTGTATTCAAATTTTGTTGTTTATGACTCTCGTAAGGTATTCTTATCATATTTTTTTAATATGATTTCAGTTTAGTGCATGATCTATTTACACTTATTTTATGTGTACTGATAAAGTGTTCATACCTTGAACCTTATATTTTTACATTCCATTTGTGTGCACCACACTCTTGCTTTGCTCATAGTTTCATGTGGTACACCCACACTTACATTTAGTCTTGTGTGTGCCTACACTTATCTCACTCTAGTGATCCCATGTGTCAACCTTATCTGAACACATGGTTCATTGAATGACACTTATCATCTTAACACATGTTATTTAATCAGGTAGCAACCAACAAACACCTACCTAAAAGTTCAATCATCATTTAATAAGGAAGATAAAATGACTTGTAACTAACATCATTTGTAACTAATTTTTATATAAATATGTATCATATGCATCTATCCAAGGGTTGATGCGAGACAAAGTCTTAGTGATAGATAACATGCTCTATGTATCAACTTTACCATACATAAATTGTACAAATCTATATTATTTTCCATATTCATTCACATTAAATAGAAGTTACATTTTTAAGAGCAACAAACTTCCACTCCATATGTGTGTTGACTATTCTATTTGAATTCTTCTATGTGAATTCAATCTTATTAACTATATGTTAGATTTAATTCATAGTTGTCACCCCACACACATGGTCCTAGGCCCTTGTAGAGTATATCATTAATATCAAAGTGTAATTATTTTTATGCCTATAAACATATAAATGTAATAATAAGGTTAATCAATTGGTTCTATTTCAGACTACTAATAAGCACACCATCATATAATTAAGATGGTTAACACCCATAAGTAACTTGAAGTAGAGTCAGACACTGAAAGGCTCATTGAAGACACACTAAAGGCACATCATACCAATTTTTTTGGATAATTCTATGAGTTGATGATGTAGATCAACCTGACACCTTTTGATCCATCTCCATAGTACTCTCAACAATGGTCTCAGTAGCAAAACCTCTATAAAGTGACATTTAATCTTGACATTCATTTATTTGAAGTAAAAATTGAAGTAAAAGAATTGGATATTTGGATTTGATATCTTGATGCATACTTCTTAGTTAATCATTTCAATGGTGCTAAGAATATCAATTTTACAGTGTTGAATATTTCCATTCTGATGGTTTACTAATAGATAAATTTAGCATGCAATGTGCTCAAGAGTGTGTTCTAATTGAGTCTTGTAAAAACTTTGTCAAATGTTAAAGGATGACTAATAGCCTATTTGTCAAATTGAAAATGAATACATCAAGTTCCAACAATTGTGCCAATGCAATAATTAACTAGTGGACGACTACATGAACATATTCCATGATTACTATTCGTGCCTAAAAAATAACATTTTTGAACATCATAAGGTGGTAAATTATATTATTAGACTCTCACCTAATACTCGTGTGAGGATGAAGTTTATTAATTATAAAAATCTAGGGTAATATTATCATAAATCCACTAAGAGCAAATTTCATGAAAATATAAATCAACATGTCATCTCTTCATCCAAAACTATGCACAAGAGTCAACCCATGCATAATTCCTCATCATATCTTTCTGCATAAAATTATGAAACTTATCAAAATTGAGAGTAGCCTAATAAGGTTACACTAAACTCAAAGTATCCTATGAATTCTACTTTATACAAAGTAAATAATAATTATGGTGATAAGTGGTGACATATTCATCAATTTCACACCCATAATGACTCTGAATTCTATGTGAATCAATCCTCGATTGCTCAGTCTACATCAAGCCCCATGCTAAAAAATGACATTGATCCAAATACTACTTATCTAAGTATCAAAACCACTATGATAGACACTTACGAATTTTTAGAGCACTTATTTCACATTGATTTTTGAGTAAAGGATCAACCTCTTCATGTCATCATTGATAATTTCATCCAAAATAACATCACCATGTAACCCAAAATATAATTCCTTGGCCTTTACACTACTATGCATCCCAAGACATAATTTTTGTGGTGGCTTTAACAAGGGAAGGATAAATAAGACTAGTGACAATGCACCTATTGTCACCAAATATCACACCCTAGAAGAGGGTGTTCAATCCTCTTCCATATTTTGGCAACATGGGAACATTTACAAGTATGTGGGTGTACCTATTATGGAAATGAGCCTCTAGATTTAAAGGGCTAGCTCCTTGAATGTATTGTGCAATCATTATCACTTAAACTACTACTTGTTTATGGGGAAAAGAATTAGAATTACATAAATAAAACCTACTCTAATGTGGGTTATGCACCAATATTATTTACATGTGATCATCATATTCCAAGCATAATAAAGCAAAGCATATAAATCAGTCTCAAAGCTCGAAAAGGTTATAAAATGAGTATTTCAGTATAGAGGTGAGATGTGTGAAATAACACAAGGTAAATGGACTAGAAGGAAAATTGCACATTACAAGGATAATTATACACTTGAAAAAGTTTAACACACTTAACTACACTCTATATGACCTATTATACTAACAACTCTTGTTCAAATATGAAAGGATAAAGCAAAGAAGGATAGAAGATTATCATTTCTTAGCACTATAAATCACTTACACACTTAGAAAATTGTCTGAGAACTCAAAAATAGACTTACATTAATTTTTAAAGGAAAAATATGACATTAATCTATCAACACTTCATCATACATGATATGGTATATCTTAAAAACACTAAAATGACAACTATATATAGAACTTCAAAGAGAGGTGAAAAGAATGAAGTTTAAGAGTCACTAGAACCATGTCTAGGTATGAGAACTAGTTACATTGCAGGTGCAAATGATTATGAAATGGACCATGAATTATTGTTAAAATATATGTCCCTAAAATACATGACAAACTTTTCCAAAATGGTATAGAGGTACTTTAGCTAGCCTTTTGTGAAACTGCTTTCATCATGGACCATCTCTCAAGCATTTAAAATTGAACCAGCAGAGTTGACACATATGCACTATTCAAGGGAGTTTGAAACATGATATTCTAGTCATAAAATGTTCCCATAACTAATATATTTATTATAGATACCTGTATTCACCATCTTTAGTTGTTCATTGATTTCTTGGACCTTGTTCTTCACATTTGATAGTCATTATTCAACTTAGACATTGTCTAAGCTCTCATGGTAGTGCATGAGTCTAAATATCTTGCTCTGATTCATAATCATTGATATTATGTATTTGTCCATGTATCATTCCCTTTCCATGTTTCTCATTCCATTCTAAAATATGCTTGCCATCATTCTGATATGTGTTTATCTTGTCCATCTAAAAACTAGTTGGATTTGACCTATCAATCTCTTCTAAAATCTCTTTTCTTTGACTTTTAATGCTACCCATCGATCACTGACCCAAATTCCTAAGATTGTGATAGTTTGAAAAATTACATTTGATCAGATCTTCTTAACCTTTGACTCTCACTCCCACCATTGATCTTGATCTATACGATCAAGCACTAGATGTAGATCTCATTAAGCCCACTTTCCTGCTAGTCAAACTCACACCATTGGATCCTTGTTCTAGAAACCCACACCATTAGATCATGTCAAAATTGTATATTTTAAGGGATTTTAACCTAGGGAACTTTTGACCTATTTGACCCAAATATAAACCATTATATTTGTGTGTTATTATGTGAGCTCACACAAACCATTAGATCTTGATTAACATTAAATATTTTAAGGACATTTGAACCCAAATGGTTACTTTACAGAGCTCAAATTTGATGTTTATGTGCCTATATTTGATGTCTACATAAACATATTTGACATATATATAACCATCTCTACGGTATTTTAATCCCAAAAGTTACTCACCTAGCATGAAATGGATAATTGTGTGCCTATCTTTTGACATTTACGTGAACATATTTGATGCTCACACGACCATCAAATTTCTTCTAGATCCACCTTTGCCAAAATAATTTCTTTGAAGGAATTGCTTTTAGGTCTTTTTACATGAGAAATTTTATTTTGGTCTAAATATCCTTCAGGACATTTCTGTTGGATAATTTATCCAAAATAATTTCCTTTGGACTTTTGATTCAACCACTTTCCCAGGAAGAATTTGGCCTTTAGGACTTTTTGCATCAGACTATTTATTATGGACCATTTTCTTATGACACTTTGTCTAAAAGATTTTTGATTTGTTGGAACTTATGTTTTGGATATTTTGTATAGGACACTTTCTAAAGAAATGACCCCTTAGGAAAATTATGTCGGGACACTCTATCAAAGAAATGATCCTCTAGGCTTTTTGTTTGGACCACTTTGCTTAAAAAAGGACCATTCAAAACTTCCGTATAAGAAAATTTCACAATAAAAATACCCTTCTAGAATTTTAAATTGGCCACTTTGTCAAAGAAATAACCCTTTAGGAAAATTGTATAGGACACTTTTCTTGAGAAATGACCCTTTGGAACTTTGCTTTAGGACACTTTGTCAAAAGATATACCCTTCGAGACTTTTGCAGTGGACAAAATATCTGAGAGAATTTAGGTCTTCAAGATTTTTGTTTTGGATAAAATATCCAAAACAATTCCCAGCACTTAGTAAAAAATTGGAGCAATTAGCCCAAAGGAAATATAACACTTATCTTTTTCGTTGAAAAAATGTCTGAAAGAAATCTATCTTTGGGAAAATTGCTTAGACAATTTTCCCAATAGAAATAGCATTTCAAGAACTTTATAGTGTATACTTTGCCAAAAATAAATGAGTCTTTGGAAATTTTGTAGTGGAAATTTTTCTTGACAAGTCCCCAATACTTATTTAAAAACTAAAACAAATGCCCTAAAATCTTGTCTTTAGATAATTGGAAGATTTCCCAAGGACCAAACAAACCTTTGAGCCTGCAGGTTCTTCTAGACTATTCAAGAAACTACTACTTGATTTTTAAGGCTTTAAGTAAAATTTTGAGACCTATGCAAACCTGTCGCATGCTCTAACTACTTGATCACTGTGAAAACCTACCACTTTCAAATAAGACTCTAAATTGACCTACATGATATCAAATGACATAAATACTAGAATAGACAATGACCAAAACTATAATGGCATATGAAATAACTTTAGATGAAATAAAACACACCCTATGAAATTATAATCAGCCCATATTTAGGATTTTGACTGTAGGGGAGTTGATCCATTTTAACCTATGGTAAAAATGTCCAGCAATAACTTATAGTACAAAGTCAAGCATATGGAGGAAACCATCACTCGTGACATTACCCCTTTGAAAGTATTTGACATCATGTTTGAAAGGTCATATTTATATGACTGTGAAGTGACATATCAATCCAAGACACAATGTTGTATTTTTCACACTGAGATAATTTATTCAATGATTTTAAGTCAATGCCATCAACCAAAGTAACCTTGGCATCTATGTTAGCATAGGCTCTTGATGTCTCATCATAACATGCTAATTTTAGGGATAAATATGTGAATTTAATTATAGAATATGAGAGAACATAGATAATCAAATAAATATAACAATTCATGAATAAAATGTAAATTATTAACTTAAGAAGTTATAAGAATTGCATAGATCAAGCTTAACTATGCATGAAGTAGAATACTAGTAACAAAAATATGGAAATAATCCATTCACTTTCATCTAACTATGTGAATAAATGAACACCCATAGAGGGGAAACCATAAGAGACTTAGCTGCATATCTCTATTAATAAAAATATTAAAGCATAGAATAATAATTATCAAATAAAATTATCTAGAATAGTGAACTATGTGTTCATTACAATAATTCCAACCTCTCTATTATATTTAGGAAAAACATATATAGATTTGAATCTATATTTTTAACTTCCTTGATCTATTAATAAAGTAAAGATGTTTGCAACACAATTATAATAACCTTGTAATAATAAATCCAATGTTACATATATTTTTCACATATTTCCAAACATGTAGTTTTACACTCATATTTACTCACTAATACTTTCCTAGACTTAATAAGTTATTTCATCTTGAGATAACATCATAGAGGTAGGTAATTTGAAGACCTTAGAAATATTACCAAAATAAATGAAAGATTAATTAGAACTCATAGGAACCACTTGAGGTGCCATTTATTGTTTTTCATCCTATGTGCACTACTTAACCACCCTTTCAAGTTTTCAACTAAGTAGTAGACTAACCTACCACCCTTGTAGGTTTTTGATTGATTAACCCCACTTATCCCACAAAATCATCATCTATCAAAATTAGAGAGCAAAAAATTCAAAACTTTAACTGCACAATACTTAAATGGCATGGCTAAAGATGAATAACTATGAGATGTAGGCTCATAGTATTTTACAAAAATTTGTGATCCACTCTTTTTATATTGAAGAATCTATTAGAACTCACTTAGAGGTATGAATTTTGGGAAGCTCACCAAAGATGTAATCACACTATCTAAGGTGGCCAAGTATACCTTGTAATCCTATAGTCAAGCATAGAATCTTGAATGAGTGGTAATAGAGCTTGTAGCCATCCAAGCAATGACTGGATGTCATCATCCATAGTGAGAGGCAAGAAAGCTTTAGTAGTGTTGATTTTTTGAGAAATATCCTATTATAGATTAGTTAAATTATTGCTATGCTATTGTGATTGTACTCTAATGAATGTGTTTTATAGCCCATAGTTCTACCATATCTAAAGATTTGACATGATTGCATCTTAGGTGCTACTAGACTCCCATAGCACCACATCCATATCCTCATATGTTATGGCCTAATTATATAGAGTAGCCTTAGATTTTGTTTCCTCCATAGAGTAATTTTGTGCACCTCCCCTGTTAGGGTGTGGAGCTAAAAGCTTCAACTTTTGTAGACATGAAGAAGAGGTTGTTGAAGAACCAAAAGAATCAGTGTCGACAGCATGACCGACGTTGGTTAGATGCAGTGCAGAAGGAAACCAGTGACGATAGCTAGTCGGCCGATGTCGGCAACACCAGGCAAGTAGGGACTGGCGTCGGTGGCCTGTGTGTTCCATAACTGCTGCTGACGAATAGTCAATTAAGTGAAGCGAGTGTTTGCATGTCAAATGATGAATTATAGTCACGAGCTACGTGTCTAATTATTGTAGTTAGATTTCTATTTTTGTATGCATGGGATTCTATTTAAAGACCCATGAGGCATGTATTGTAATTACCAAGAAGGTAAGTAAAATCATTGAAGCAAGCAAGGTCAAGGAGATCTACAAGTGTAAGGTCAAGGAGATCAGCTGAAGCATTCAAGGAGGGATAATAACTCAAGCTATAGAGTTGTTGTGTTGAGCAAGAGAGAGAGGGAAGGTCTTGAGGTGTGGCAAGCCTTTGAGGTGGAGGAAGAAGTGGCATCTTCCTTATTGTATTTTCTTCTAGTAATATTTAATACAAGAGTGTGTATTGTCTCTCAAATTCTTTGTTGTCTCAAGTTTCTAGTTACTTAATCATTCTGGTATAATTTCGTGTTTAATTGCTTATAAGAAAGTAATCAATTGTGTTTCCATTGGATAAGGGGTCATCTAATAGTTGGTATCAGAGCTAAGGTTTGCAGGGAGTAGGTTATTGTTTTTTGATTACAGGTCATTCACAAAGTTTTCTGATTGAGTGGGAGTTCAGTAATGGTAGAAGAAAGTAAGCTATGAATGGAGAAGTTTAACGGCAAGAATTATCAACATTAAAGGATGCAGATTGAGGATTATCTGTATCAAAAGGATTTGTACTTACCATTGGGTGGGGTTGCTTGCAAGCCCACAGATATGAAGGATGAAGAATGGAGTGTTCTTGATCAGAAGGCTCTCGGTTCCATAAGGTTGAGCCTTGCATCATCTGTGATTTCCAGCTTATCACAGTGCAAGACAACGAAAGAGTTGATAAAGTCCTTGGCAAATTTATATGACAATCCCTTGGCTTCTAATAAGGTATATCTTATGAAGCAGCTATTTACTTTGTAAATGTAGGAAGGTAGATCGGTACATACTCATCTCAGTGATTTCCATGGTTTGGTAAGCCAATTAGCTTCAGTCAATATTGTTTTTGATGATGAGGTAAAGGCTCTCTTGATTTTATGTTCTTTGCCTGAAAGTTGGGATAGTTTGGTTATGGCAGTAAGTAATTCTGCATTTGCTTCTAAAATCTTAAAATTTGATGATGTTGTGAGTGTGATCTTGAATGAAGAAATATGTAGGAGAAGTATAGGTGAATCATTAGGGAATGCTCTAAGTGCAGAAAGTAGGGGAAGGCAAAGGGAGAAGGTTAAGCAAGGGAAATCAAGGTTGGGAAGGAGATCTGAATCCAAAGGTATTACCTATTGGTTTTGTGGAAAGAAAGGACATACAAAGGAGTGTTGGTTGAGAGATAAATAGAATCAACATGCAGGTATTGAAGAAGCAAAGGATGCAAATATTTTGGTACATGATGCTCTCATACTTTCTTTGGATAGTTAGGTAGGATCATGGATTTTAGATTTTGGTTCATCTTTTCATGCATCCCCAAACAGAGATTTGTTGCATGAGTATGAACATGGAGACTTTGGAGTGCTTTATTTAGGGGATGGTACGCCTTGTCAGATAGTTGGCAAAGGGAAAGTGCAGCTGAGATTACAGATTGACAACACATGGGTGTTGAAGGAGGTCATGCATGTTCCAATTTTGAAGCAGAGTTTGATTTTTTTTGGAAGGTTGGGTGATGAGGGATGCACAATAACCATCACATCGGATTCTTGGAAGGTTACCAAGGGTGCACTTGTTCTAGCAAGAGGTAAGAAAGTAGATACTCTTTATCTGTCTACTTGTATTGCTGATTCTACTTCTGGTTTATCTACTTTAGCTGTAGATTCGAAGATGTGGCTTCATAGGCTTGGTCACATGAATAAGAAGGGAATGGACGTTCTTGATTCAAAAGGTATGTGTTTAGATTTAGAAAGCATAGATAGAGTTCATTGCAAAAAAAGGAAATTTGATGCTTTTGACAGGAACAAAGAAGCCTTGGTGTTTATGGAGGAGATGAAGGATAGAGATCAGTCATAGGGGCTGAATAAATCTGAGTAGGGCAGCATGGATAGAGGTTTGATCCAAGATGAGCTTGTGGATGAAAAATTCATCACTTGTCAAAAAAACACAGGTACCGACGCCGGTACTCCCATGGCATTGACATCGGCCAGACAGAAACTGACATCGGTCATGTGCAGACCAGCAGGGTCGGTAGGTTGGGCAGGAGAAGTCTGATGTCGATCATCAGGACTAACATTGGTAGGAGGGACACTGGCATCAGCTAGAGAAATGACATCGATAGTCAGGGTCAGTGTAGGGAACTGACATTGGTCGAGAGCAGACTGGGAGATGGCTGAGATTGGTCACTGGAACAGATATTGGGTAGACAACAAGCTGTCAAAAGTCTTAAACACTCATATTAAGGACTAAAAGGGTAAGTGAACCTCATATTCATTGTTCACCTTCTTTATATTTCTTACTGATAGTCAAGAACTAGGAAGATGGAAGAAGCAATGCAGGTAGAATCCAGAAATAGTGGGAGCTTGGCATGGATGAGGAGTGTGAGTCCTTGGAGAAGAACCAAATAGGTATTCATTGGTAGAGTTGTTAGTTGGAAGAAAGCACTGGATAGAGGGATGGATTCCCATATTAGAGAAGAGAGTGAATGGACACGTGAGATAGAAGGCTATGGTATATGGTCTTGATTAGGCTGCAGAACAATGGAGGTTTGACCATTGTATTTTATCTTTACCAGGTTGGATAATATTAGCTACATTATCCTGTTATTGTATTGTGTTACTTGTTGCAGGGTTTCCTATACAGGGAGTTTTCTAAGCTAAGGGTAGAGTTGGTTCAGAAGTATGTCATGAAGAATTTGGGAGCAACAAAATTCT